>PVKH010000471.1:5393-37935 GCA_004027955.1 Chaetophractus vellerosus
CCTGCCCTGCCTGTGGCGGCTTTTGCCTGTCCGTGGCAGCTTTTTGCCCTGCCCACGGCGGCTCCGGCCCGCCCATGGCGGCTTGCCATTCTCAAGGCGGTCTGCCCGCTAGGAGAGGTCCCCGGGAACCGAACCCAGGGCCTCCCATGTGGTTTCCCAGCGAGCTCTTTATCCACTGAGCTATCTAGCCGGGCCCTAGGGGTAGGCTTTGATCGTCCTAAAGTTGTCAGTGTATTATATTCTTTTGGCCATAACAATTAGTTAAGAAATCACTGAATAAGCCCAAGACCCATAATAGGCCAATCCAAGTTAATAAGTCCTAATTCCAGGATTTCTGTTTGTATTTCTGAGAAAATAAGTTTTTCTTTCATTTTGGATTTCCTCAAAGCATGATGGCCATAGCCTCTAACTCCATATAACTTGAAAATAAAGCCAATAAACAGAACAGGAAAAAAAAAACATAACTCAGAGCCAGAACAAAACCTTTCAGTCTTGAGCAAGATTTTCCTGAAGTAAAAAAGGAATGAACTGTATTTACACATACAACATGTATGAGACTTAAAATCATCATGTTGAAAGAAGGTAGACACAAAAGAGTACACACTGCATGATTCTACTCATATAACATCCTAGAAAATGCAAACTAGTCTATAATGACAAAACGTAGATATGTGGTTGCTTGGGGTTGGAGGTGGAGAGAGGTATAGGCTGGCAGGTGGTACAAACAATCTTGTGGTGGGGGATAGAAAGGTTTCATATCTTGATTATGGCAGTGGTTTCACAGGTGTGCTATACCTGTCAAAATGCATTTGGACTGTACACATTAAATAGCTGCATTTTATTATAAGTAAATTATACCTCAATAAAGTTGATTGAAATAAAAATAAAACATGAAAAGCAGCTTCTGGAAATTAGCCCTATTTTGGTCTTTTCATTCATGTGAACAGTAGGTTTCATTTTTGTTTAAGCAATTTTTTATGTAGTTCTCTGACCTTTCCAATTGGAAAATCCTATCTGATACAATTACATTTATTTTACAAAATTTACAGTGGCAAAAAATATATTAATACATTTTTGAAAGGCAGTCAATAAGTTGACACAAAAAGGCTCACAGGTGATTAATGACTTAATAACAGTCTTTTTAACAAAAGACAAAGATTCTCCAAGAATGCTCATTAATTCAAGTTTTATTTTTAATTTTTTCTAAAAAGAGAGTCTAACAATATTTCTTAAACTGTTACACTAAGTTCTTCCTGGTATCTGATTTAATATATTTTTTTCTGTTCACATTTATTTCTTTCTGGAAAAGAAAAATTATATATCTCTAAATAATCATCAAACATCTTCATAGTTACAAGCCATATTTTTGGTTTTCTCTCCTCTTGACTTACTTAACCTAATTTTTATCTCAACTCTTACTTTTATGTTTTAAATTCTCTTCTGGATCCTAAAAGTGTCCCCATATCACGTTTAGACTTATATCGGAAAATATTAGTTTTAGAGAAGTACTAATTCTAAAACACACAATATTTTATAATGAATACACCCCCTAAAAAAGGACTGATAGGTTTAAGATTGAGAAAACCTGCTGTAATTGCATGGAGAACTATAACATTATAACTTGGGAACCTGAAAATGTCTTCGAGACACATACATGTTAAACTTTATTTAAATATAATATAACTGTTATATTACACAATAAAGTGAATATACACGAATTAGGCTGAAACATAGATCACAAATATATACTCACTAACTGATGGGAACTGCCACAGGGACAAAACTGACACACCCAGTGGAAATACTGTATCAGGTTTCATGACTTAAGTTAAGCAATTTGAGAGTTTCTGGAAACAAATGTACTAACAGCACACTAAAAGACTCTTTTCTCCCTTTTACTTCCTCATCAGCAGTCCAGAAAAGAATGGGAACTAGAGGACCTTAAATAAAATTATCCTTTTTCTCAGCAGTTTCATCTGACTCAAAGAGTTCTTCCAATCTACATTAAACTATATACAATATTGTATCATTAGAAATCCTTATTAATATATCTCAGTTGTTATATAACTTATGTCCCTTAAAATTTTACTGCTTTTCCTGTGCTTAAAAAACCTTTCTGTTTGTTTTTTGCTTTAATATTTTCATACTTCAATTAATACAGCTACTTGTCTCAAGGTTTCATTATTATCTTAAAATATCCCTACATGCTGTCTGCAGCTGAGCATTCTCTACCTAGATGGTTTCCTACACCAAAACGATTTACTTTTTAAGTCAAAATATCATTTTTGCAGTTTTTACGCAATACTATTTGAATTTACTTTTTAATCACATAATTGACATAACTGCCACTTGCCTCTGAAAAATGAGAAATTATAATTTGTATTTCAAATCCAGAGGGGCTGGGATTAGGACTCAGATATCTAGTTAGCCACCATGGGATATGAACTCCATTGTTAAAATACTATTTATATTTAAGCCTCCTAGAAGAATATAATGACTGCTTTATGTTCAATAACCAGCACAGTGACTTGTTATCAACTAAGCACTTAATCAGTACTCTATATTTGACTCAGTGCTTCTGTATGATCAACTATGTTAACCATTACCCAAACAACTATTGTAGAGAAAAAAATGGAAAGTTTACAACTATCTAAAGCAGGGGTTCTTAACTTTTTTGTTCCACAGACCCCTTTGCCAGTCAGGTGAAAACCACAGACCCCTTACTAAGTCCACATTATACTATGTATTATTTAATAAATATATCACACACGCACCAACACGTCCCCACAACCCCACAAGAAAAAACGTTTTCTTGAATTTAAATTCCAGTTCATGGACCCCTGGTTAAGAACCTTTAATCTAAAGAAAATAAGACCTGGAATAGAGGTTCTTAACCTAAGGCTCATGGAAGGGCTTGGTAGGGAATAAACTCCTTTTGCAAAGTTCTCTGTATGTACATGTTACCAGAGAGAAGATTCAAAGATTGCATTGACTTCTCAAAAGGGTTTTTAATAGCCCAAATGTTAAAAACATTAACCGTGAACCTGTAGAAATGTCTTGCTACTATAATCAAGAATTTGAATGTAAAAGTATTACAGAATATAGGACATCTGGCTTGTGTCTACCGTAATAAAGGAATAGTGGTCTTGAAATGAAAAATTATGAAACAAATCAGTGAAAACATCATTAATCTAAATCTTCAGAATATTTAAGTTCATATACTATGTACAGGTCATTTGAATGTCATAAAATAAGTGTACAAAATAATTATTTTTAAAAAAGTCTGTAAATTCGACAAATTGGCCAGCTAAGCAATGATAGGAAAGCTGAATCAGCGATCCATATCCTTAGTTAGATAAACCACTAAAGAGACGTAAATCAGCAAATGCAAAATTACATTTGTAGATTTATAAATGTTTAAAAATAATCAAAAAGTACAAATATAAAAAGAATTGAGAAATTCCTTCTAAAGGATAAAAAATTAATGAAATAATAAACACATGTTAGGCCACATTTGGTTTCTGAATTTTTGTTTCATTTCTCCCCAAAAGGCTTATGAATTTTTGTTTTTATTTTTTCACAAACTTCTTTAAATTATAAATAAAATATATTTGCACAGTTTTTCACCACTTTTCTAGTCAGTGAACAAAAGTAAAAGAAAAAAAAGGTAAGAGAAAACGGTATAAAGTTTACTTCTTTTTACGTATTATTAAAACCCCAGCCATCATGCAGCCCTGTGCCATTCTTACTTAGGCCACTTTCAGGCAGATTCTGAAAAGCTGGAAAGTAAACACAGGTGTTTTAAAACTCAAGCTGCTGCCACGGACGACCACAAACACCCTTAACTCTGGTGTGGCAACGCCTCTTTCCTGCCCTCTGTTTTTTAAAACACTGTCCGAAAAGAAAATGTCAAATGTTTCACCTTTCAACACCTCAAAATAAGTAAGAGCTTAAAGTATTGATTTGCAAATCTCCAGCAAATAGATCACTTTTTCACTACTTTTACATGTAGCTAATTAAATATTAATTGCATAAAACAGAAGTAGAATTTATTAGAGAATTACCACACCCCCAAACTTACATCCCTCCTCTACCATTTTTTATACCATGTTCTTTAGTTTTTCAGAGTAAAACCTTTCTTTTTGACCACATTTAGATCATTTATTCAGTTGTATAATTTTTATAACTTTTACAGAAAGAATCTGCTTTGTTCCTGCAAGGTTTAGCATGTAAATCAGAAATGAATATGAATCTTTTAAAAAAAAAGTAGTTAAGTACCTTTGGTTACCATGTAAGGAGATATTTAGACTTAGAAAAATTCAAAGCTTTAGGACATATAACTCTTTTTATAAAACCGTGTGTCTTGATGTATACCTAAATGGAGGTAGAAAAAAATTTTTATGGAGAAAAGCAGAAAGCAAAATAAATTCCAAACTGCTACAAAACATGGAATTACAGAAATAAGTGGAATCAACTTTCAAATATTGAAATAATCTAGTCCTTATAACTAGGCCTTATAACTATATCAAAGAGCACCAAGAAGCAGAGATAGAAATTTAAGAATCAATGAGCTTCACTAATGAATATAAAAAATCAAAGTTGAATTAATTCTTTACCTTTTAACATAACTGTCAAGAAACAGGTGTTGTCAAGAAAATGGTCAAGTATTTATCAGATCCCAAATCACTTATCTTGGAAGTTATTTTGGAAGGTTTAGGCTACCCTCAAGAGTGCACAAATAATTCCTTTGTAGAACTGACATGGGAACTGATTTGTGAAATCATACTTGTGTATTTCATTATTTCTAGTAAAATAGTTTCTTATTGCTCTATTTTTAAATAAAATGTTATATATCCCTTTCAAAATGATAAGAAAATAAGAAAACAAAATTAATAGGAATCAAAATTAATTTAAAGAATGAATAAGATTTTTATGTCACTACATTTTTTTAAAATGCAAAGAACTGATATCAGAGCTACATGATATTTGGCTAATCAGAGGCACCAACTGTAAATAAGAGAAAAGCAAATAAACTTTTACCATCTTGCTCAAATCCACCCAAGCATTGCTTCATCTCCTATGTGAAGGACATTATATAGCATTAAGAAGCAAAATAATAAAGTTAAATTGTGACATAAACCAACAAAATTAAGAAATTTAGAATTAAGACAATTCTTTACTGAGTCCACTGTACTTTGTATTAAAACACACATGATACCTACAGGCACAAAGGAGCAAGGAAAGGGCAGTGTGTCAGCCTTAGAAGTTAATTTCCTTGCTTTTGTTACTTTATATTACCATCTAATATTACGTAAACAATCTGTTTCTAGGCAATTAATTTTTTCCTCTGCCATGATGAGCTGAGCTCATTTGTACACTAAATATCTCTCAGCACATGAAAATCTAGTTTAACAACTCATAAAGGAATGCCATTTAAAATCAAATTAACAAAAATATATGATATACAACGGTTGCTTACTTGGAAAGAACAGTTTTTTTTTTTAGGACCTCTCAAAAGTTGAAGGTAATTAAAACAACAGAATTTAATAAAAAATGATTTATCTTTGAGTACCTGGGCCTTTTTAGTAATTGTTTCTTGTCCTTTTTAAAAATATAGTGATTACCTGAAAACTTACGGATCTAGATATCAACATAAGTAACAGAAGTTAGATTACAGAAACTATTCAGAATAAGTAAGTGCATTTATGAAGAGCAACCTCAGAGTTAAAAGCCAAACAACATGTACAAAAAAAAAAAGTAAAGGAACAAATGTACCTTTTGATCACTGTAATTGTAACAATTTCACTATCCTCTGGGTTTTAATAGAAATCAATAGTCACCACAATATTTAAACTGGATAACTTCTGTAATAAAATTTAAAGTTTTAAAAATTTAGCACTTTTACGAAGAAGGACAGTAATGCTGATATATCTTGAGTGTAAAATGCATAAAAGTGATTTTGAACTTCAATGTAAAATATCAAGTATCAAAAGTGAAGATTTAACTACTCATAAACCACAAATGATACTGGAAAATGGATACTCCATTACATTGGAAACACATTCCACAGAAAATATAAAACTACATTGTATGATTTTGTGAAATTATTAAGGAAGTTGAAGTAAAAGATAATATAAACATCATTCATATATAGCTGTGGTTGTTCAAGATTCCAACGCAACATTTTCTAAGGAAACAACTTGTATACAAGTTATAAAAACTCTCAGAAGCAGCTATTCACCCAAAAATACAATTTTTTTTCAAGATGGTGAAATATATTCTAGGATACGCATTTAATAAAAGAATAAAAATGTTGGCATTATGCATTTGTATTCAACTTTAAATATTAAGCAATAAATGACAGGATCTTTTAAAATGTGCCTATGAATTACTACGGCTAGAGTAATTTTTCAAGCTGCCTTTTTGTTTCAGTTAAAATTAAAATCCACGCTGTGTAATCCTTGGAGTCAATTTGTAATTAAGGGGATTTGATGAGAGACCAGCCACTGAATTAATGATAAAATTTAATATCTGTTTTAATGCATCAACATAACAGGAAAAGTAGGCAATACCGAACAACACAATGAACTTATTTTGGTAAAGAGGGCATAATGGAGTTATGTGAATTAGTGAATGTTAGTTTTTAAATAATAAACATGCATATTAGAGTTCTGATAGATGTATTTCTAAAAACTGTGTCTGAAAATCAACACTCATGTTAAAAAGCCTAGAATATGGATTTGTTTGGGACAGAAAACTACATTAATAAATTTAGTTATATTTACTGGAATTTTAGGTAATGTCTAATGAAGGACTCAACTGCTTTCTCCTCAAATCAGGAACAGTTTACCTAGTAACTAAAGTAAGTCAACTGTATATGACAGATTAAAGTTTGTTTTCTTAATACACACACACACACACACACATTTTAGTTTGGAAAGGACATGTAATTTTAAAAAATTCATCAAATTGAATTTCATAATATTGTAAGTAACCATCTGGACTGCACCAACCTTTTCAGAGTACTACTTTACTGCAATTAATAAGATAATTTAATTTAATAAATCACTTATTCCAAAGTACTTTAAGGCAAACTTATGTAGTATTTGATCACTGAAAAAGGCTAAAACTAAGAAAGAAAATTTTCATTTAACCAGCATTCTCTATGCAGTCTCAACCAATTTACCCCTAATTACAAAAGAAAATATTAAAAATGACATATACTGATAATGCCAGAAAAATTCTGGCAATAGCCTAATACTGAAATCAAGTAGAAATTAAACTAATAGAACTAAAATGAAAAAGTAAAATTGGTAGAAAACAAAATGCATTGGTTTAAGAAAGAGAAAAAATCCATAGGCCTAAAAGAAAGGTTGGGGAAATATTTTGTCCCTATCTTACTTTTCAAACACAAAGTCAATGTCAGCAGGTTTTCTAATTCAGACTGATATATTCCAATTTAGTGGGCTTTGGGTCAGGTCTAGATTTATTATTTTGAAGCCATTCTTCTGATGATTCTGATACATGGCTCTGTTAAGAACCATTAATCTATATACACTACCCACCAATCAGCCAGGCCTCAGTTATGATTTGCTTTTAAAGGTACTCAGGATATTATTGTTAACAATATATGATACACATCTGCTCTTCTACATTGTATTGGCCACTCTAATACCAAAAATCAACAGGGCAGGAAAAGGGGTGAGGAAGATAATAAGTGACAGCAGAAGTTAAGGAAGGTTGTAGGACTGAAGGTAAAATGTTGATGTGGGCACAGGTAGGAAAGGTCTGAGAGGAAGGCCTAGGAGTACTGACACTTTTTCTAATATTTCATTTTTTCTCAGGCCAGTGCTCATTTTGTTATTAAAACAATTCCATTCTATCACCTTAATCCCTCTTCAGTTTGGCCATAGAGAAGAGTACTGTGGCTAAACTGAAGAAGGATGAGTAGGTATTAGCTGTGCAAAGAAGCAGGGGAATAGGTATTAGAAAGTATTTAGTAAGAGGAAATACCAGATCCAAAAGTCAGGTGTTACAAAGACTGGAAAAAGGGTTCTAGGATATATCTAAAGCCAGTTTGCATAATAATAAATCTGTCAGGTATGGCTTAAAATTCAGAATCCTATTGAAAATGTATGCCTCTGTTCAAATATTCATTTTGATTAATTTTTTGGCACTTCACAAAACATATAAAACAGTGCCTGCAGGGAGCTTGCAATGCAATTTTATATTTCTATTATTATTTATCAAATTAAATCTCAAATTCCTAAAATAATACTGACTGTGGAACTCAAGATTAGAAAAATATCATTAGCAGTCAATATTAAGGACAATAAATCCAAGTATTCACAAGTACTATATTTGTAACTTGTGAGTTTCCCATAATAATACTGTATTCCTTCCATAGCAGAGGTTATAATTCACAGATATTCTATATGAACCCCATTCAGTTTTTATTATGTGTTGATGGACTTCATGAACTTCCACAGGCTTTGATGATTTTGCTATACCTGGTGCTGTTATCTAAAAAGCCACCCTTTGGTGTAACTGCTCATTCCAGAAAGCCCATAATGAATGTTGTCATGGCAGTTCCCCATCTGGTATGCAAAGACTGTAAACCTGGTCTAGCTGAAACTCTTGCTTGTAAAGACAGACAAGCTCTCAAGAAAAAACTTACTGTGTGGAAAACAAAGCCTGGCAAGGGAACTGAACACTGTTAGGAAACAGGGCAGAAACTTTCTCCATCTCCCTTGCTTAGAGTTACTGAGTATGTGTATTCTTTATGTACTGACTTCTGTTTTTTCCAAATAGCTGCTTCGTAACATCAGATTGCACATGGTCCATTGCAACCAACTTCATCTAAACCTACATCATGACTATTTAGCTCGGCATTCAAAGCAAACTAGACCATTCTTTCTGTTTCCCAATTGCAAATTATAGAAGGAAGAATTGTTTTGAACCGGGACATACAGACAGACAAGATCATCGGCAAGCTTTGGGTCAGACAGCTATGCATCAGATTTCTTATAGAAGGACAATGGTTGGGAGATGTGTAAACACATTTGAATAAACAATAAAAATGTCTGCTAAACACCCCATTCTGTAAAACAAACGTTCTTCAATGTTACATTCATATTCTATTCTAACCCTCATGCTTTTTCTTCATAACCTAGCTCCTCAAACAATAATCTACAGTTTTTTCTACTTTTAAAACTTCTCATTTATTCTCCAACACACTGGAGTCAAGGCTTCTACCATGACCTCTGCACTGAAACTATAATGACAAAATTATCATTGCCCTAACAATGGTCAATTTGAATGGATACTTTTGATTTATTTGACTTCTCTACAGCATTTGACACTGTTAACCACTCCCTTCATGAAATTTTATCCTGTTCTGGATTCTATGATAACAACCTCTTGGTCATCTTCCTATCTTTCTGATTATTCCCTCAGTCTCCTTTGCAAAATGTACTTTGTATGTGTGTGCCACTTAAATGCTGGATTCACCATCATTTTATCTTTCTCTCATTTCTCTTATCCTTCTAAATTTAACTGCTGTATATTCCCATACATGTCCATGGTTTGAACTGAAAGATTTGGTATTGTTCTGTCACTTCCCAAACTAATTTCTTACCCCTGCACTTCCCACTGTATGGTCACTATGCACTAAGTGAAAGATGAACATACAAAGGTACTTTTCAAAGTTGCTTATAATATTGAAAAACTGGAAACAATCAAAATATCCTAAAATAGTGAACTGTTGTATAATTTAACTATATTATGGAGGCACTGGGATCCTATATAGCCAATAAAGGGATGGTACAGTTCTCTACTTATAGTTACAGAAAGATATATATGACTTATGGGTAAGTTACTTTAATATAATTCATAACCATATACGGAAAAAAGCCTGGAATCATTGGATTTGAATGGTATATGTACTTATTTATGAAATAATCATTGTGGCCAACAGAATTGGATGTTCTGATTGGGCAGGCCTGAGACCAGAGTAGTATCACTTCAAACTACAGCACATCTAAGAATGGAGGATGATTGGTTTCTTACAGGTAAACCAGGATTATAAAAGTCTGGTGACGGGCAAATAAACTCTGAGCAGCATAATTACTGCTAAGGAGCACCACTACAACAAGTAAATGAAAGATAAAAAGAAAAAAAAAGTAGTGATGATGCATATATCAGAAATGTGAATATAAGGTCTAAAGCTTGGGAAACGGATGTGGTTCAAGTGATTGGGCTCCCATCTGCAATATAGGAGGTCAAGGGTTCGATTCCTGGGGCCTCCTGGTGAAAGGCAAGCTGGTCTGCATGGTGAGCTGGCCCTAGTGGAGCGCTGGCCTGTGCAGAATGCTAGCCCGGGCAGAAGTGCTGGCTCAGCAAGATGATGCAACAAAAAGATACACAGAGGAGAGACAATAAGAGACACAGGCCAGGGAGCTGAGGTGGTGCAATAGATTGAGTGCTTCTCACTCCAGAAGTTCCCAGGGTGCTGCCTAAAGAGAATATAAGCAGACACAGAAGAACACACAGAGAGCAAGCACAAAAACAATTGGGGGGGGGGGGAGAAATAAATTAAATAAAATAAATAAATCTTAAAAAAAAAAAAAAGGTCTAAAGCTTTAAGCATGCCAAGGAAGAATTTTATATAATGGCAGAATGCATATGTACAGCCCAAGAAGAAATAATAGTCATGAAAATTTATGCAGCAAACAACAGGTCAGTCAAATGTATAAAGCAAAAAAATCCTAGAGACATGGGAGATCGATAAAAACACAATTAGAGTGGGAGAATTTAATATTCTTCCTTCAAATTTGACAGATCGAGTCAATAAAAAATAATAACTATATAAGGGACTTGAATAATATGAGTTCAATTGAATATATATTAAACCTCTTACCCTGTGAACACAGAATGAAATTTGTTTTCTTAAGGTGTTGAAATTGAAAAAAAAAAAAAAAGAGGATTATTTACTTGGCAAGAAATAAAACATTAATATATTTTAAAATGTAGGTAATTAAATTATATTATCTAAATTATCCTGGATCAAACCAAAAGTTGAAATAGAATTAAATTATTTAGGTATATACTTTTTAAAAAAGTGAATACTTGTTACGCCTAGAACTAAAAGACAAAGTTGGAATTATAGAGTAAAATGTGTAGTCCTGTATGATTTTATTATTTTTTTAAATGACTGAAGTGAGCAAATTAATGTTAAAAAATAGAAAAAACAACAAAATAAACCAAATCAAAGTAGGAAGAGAGAATAAAGATAAAGTCAAAAGGTAAACAGAAATCGAAATTTTAAGGAGTTGAAAAGACAAATAAAACAGTGCTTGGTACTCAGTAAGTACCATATGAGGACAGACAATTATAAATAAAATACAAAAATGTCACAAGAAAACAACGACAAATCAAATCGGACAATATGTTAAAAAACAATACACTTGAACACAGTTTATTCAATGAAATGTTCCATACCAAGGACTCAATATAACTTTTTAAAATATAACTTTTTATATCCACTAATAAAAACTTTTAGAAAATAGTTCTAGAAGTAAACTACTTAAATATGACAAAAGATCTTTAATAAAACCCAACAGTAGATGTTCTACTTCTAACAGCAAGAAAAGCCTAATACCCAACAAAGTCATATTTATTTCTCAAGCCCATTACACAATCAAAGTCACAGGGCAACAGCGTAGTCTGAATTTCAATGAAGGACAAGTCTCTCTAAGGAGAAATGGGATGCAGAGACTAGCACACTTAAGGTAGAGCACTGGAGGAGGAAGGGCCAGTCATATATCCTGGCAAGAAATCAGCACTTTCTTACTGCCGAGTAAGTACTGGTGTGATCATATAGAGCCTGAAGGAATCTCTGCACAGAAAGAGAGTATGCACTCACTGGTAGGCTCTTTTTCACAGATCTCTAGTGGGTACTCATGAGAAATATCAGAGGCTTGGTAAGAGACCAGAGATAGCCTCCCTCAGGGGTTCAGGCATGGCTGGGGCTGTGTAAAAGAAACAAAACCTCCCGTTGCCCAGACCCTTCAGTAAATGGAAGCAAAAGCCTTATGTGGTTGAGAGAGGGGCAGCAAAATTTCCAGAGCACAGGGAAAATCCCACTGTAGCTGGTGAATGGTAGAAGAAAAAAATCCCTCTATCTCTTTGCGAATGGCAGGAAACAGATCTGTTTCCAGTGTCCTATACTAAAACCATTAGATATCTCCTTCCACTGGAGAAAGGGCAGCAAAGTCTTTCCTGCACAAAACCTCCAACAGATACAAGGTAATTGGGCTGTCATGAAAAGGAATGCTGAGACAGTGCCAACCCAGGCACACAAGGACTGTCTAAGAAAGAAACAGAGAACTCTCTGTCCCACAAGGCCAGCCTATAAAACAGCATTCTACTTTTGGGAGAAGTACAAGTCTGCAGAGCACAAAAGCATATAAGATAACTCTAAGTGAAGGATGGAACATGAACACTCAGAGAAATCCTTCAGGGCCTTCTTCTACCCTAATCATAAGACAACAGCAATCCATTACTAGAGCAATTTGAAACCTATGATGCACGGACAGTTACCACAGCAAAAACAAAACCCAAATCCAGCTTAACTCCTGAATGGATCAACTCAATGCTCACACTAATAGTTGGAGAGAAGAACCATTGCTTTATTCACAATGTTCAACATTCAATAAAAAATTATTAGACACAAAAATAAGGCAAACCAAACCAAACCAAACCAAAGAAATATTGTCAAAAGATAAAGCAATCATGAAACCAGACTCAGAGAGGACCTATATATTGAAACTATCAAATGGATACTTTAATATATGAAGGTAAATATAAACTCCCATGGTAAATATCAAACTAATTGGTGAAATGTTGAAACCATTCCCAGAAAAATTAGCTAAAAGACAGGGATAGCCACTATTGTAATTCCTATTCAAGATTAATTTGATACATCTAGGAGCAGTGAGAGGAAAAGGCAGATAAATTTTCTTTCTATATTAGCAATTTTTCACTAGCAGTAGGGAACATTTACAAATTTTAAATAACTTTTTATTTTGAAACAATATCACTTCAGGACTGTATATAAATGAAATCATATGGATGTAACTCTTTGAGATTAGCTTTTTAAAAAATTTACCATAATACCCTTGAGATCCATACAAATTGTTGCATTTATCAATAGGTTGTTCCTTTTTATTGCTGAGTAATGTTTCATTGTGTGGATGTTTATCCATTTACCTACTGAAAGACATCTGGCTTGTTTCTAGTTTTGGGCTATTACTAATAAAGCTGCTAAGAACATTTTGTGCAGGTTTTTATGTGGATATAAACTGTAATTTCTTGGGGAAAAAGACTACAGGAGTGCAATAACTGGGTTGCATTATAAATGTATGTATACTTTATAAACTGCCAAACTGTTGTCCAGAGTAGTTTTACCATTTTACATTTCTATTAGCAATATATTGATAGATTTGGTTTCTCCAATGCTAGCAACATTTGGTATTGTCGATATTTTTAAATTTAGTCATTCTAATAGTTGGGGGTATCACATTGTGGTTTTAATTAACATGTATATTTTTTAGAGAGAAATTTAATTTTTAAAAGTTTTAACAAGAATAAACTCAAAGGGCTAGATTTCTGGGGCTTTTTCTCAGATATTCTGATTCAGTAATTCTGCAATCAGATCTAGGAATCTACATTTAAATGCTTATAGTATTATTCAAGTATCTGTTTCTGGACAATCCTATCTTTAAGAGATAATGGTTAGGTCTTTAAAATTTTATCTGTCATGCATCCTTTCTCAGGAAACTATTAGAGAATGTGCTCCATCAAAATGAAAGGGTAAATCAAAGAGAAAAATGGGATCTAGGAAACAGGAGATCCAACATAGGAGAAACCAAAGGAATCCAGAGAATGATAGTGAAGGTAGATTCCAGGACCAGGGATGGATGGCAGTCCTATAGAGCAATCAGTCCCAATCCTTCAAGGAAAAAAAAAGGTAGTATTTTAAATTTTTAGGTCACCTGATATACTTGAAGGTATTAACAGATTTATGTGTCTAGTAGAGATTACATGGTAGATACATAGTATACAAAACAAATTAAAAATAGAGACAGTAATTCTGGGGAAGACAAAGTATTGAAAAAGCAAAGAAATGTGGTTTGCTAGGAACTGCGAAAGGTTTGAGGTTTTTATCTTACTTGTAAACCAACAAATAGCCCACTAGAGCTTTCATTGATGCTGGCAGAAGATACAAGAATCCTGGGTCACAGACAAAGGACTCATGGCACAGCAAACAGCATGAGGTTTATGCTAGCATTGGATGCCTGTGCTCCCCAAATCCCATGGGGGTGATGTGGAGGGACCCATGTGGATACTACACCATATAAAGTGAGTTACATTACAGCTGAAGAATCCCAAGTTTAGAGAACTTCATTTTTTATAATATTCATGAGCAAACCTACCTGACCTTTGCTTCAGAGGGAGACATTATATTTATTATTTTGGACAGTAAACAAATCTACTCTATGCTTCAAAGGGAGATACTATTTTTACCTTCCAAGGATATTTGCCATACAAATATCCCTTTAAAATATGGTCCGGAACCAAGGCCATTATCATCTCTGCTCACAAGACATAGAAACATCTGAGAACCATAACAGAATTGTCTGCCAATATCGTTAAATTAGAGGGTCACAACCAGCATTATTTAACAAAATTAAGTAGTTTAGAATGAAAAGTATTTGAGTATACATGTGTCATCAGAGTATGCAGTCTTTCCTTACAATTTTGCTCGTTTGTGTGTTTCTATATTAATTGGATCATGACATAAAATAACTCTTGCCAAGATGTTTGAAAAATAATTAATTATATGGCTCAGCTGTGAAAATTTATGTATAACAATGTAAATATTGAACAATGATTTAACAAAAAGGCAAGAAAGCTAAATTCTCATCTTCCATATTAGAAAATAAATTAATAATAGCCAAAAATGAAATATCAAGAAATAGTATAAACTTTACATTTAGATATATACAGCCATCGGTTCCAATCTTGCAAAGGAAAAAAAGGTAATATTTTATAAAAGTAAGAATAAAAAGCTTAGAATAAATGATTAGAATAAATCTTAGAATATAGAGCTAAGCGATAAAAGTGATTTCCTCTTTGGAATAGAAATTGCAGAGGGATGGGATGGGTGAGGAAACTGCCATTTTTCATTACAACCCTTATAAAACCACTTGAATTTTTAAAATATATATTTTATTTTTTAAAAATTTGAAAAATTATCAAACTTTTTTGTTTGCTAAATGTGGTTATTTATGTACAAAATATTTTTCACAGCAGTATTGAAAAGGGTACAAACTGCAAATAACTTAAATATCCAACATTAGAGAGAAGAGTTAAAAAATTATGGTACATGCGAATATTCTTGCTGTCCTGATTTTGTGATAATCAGGTAGGCTAAACATTCGCTATATTAGAAACCATGCATGTGTCCCCAGACCTAGTTTTTCTCCCTAGGTCTGGTTTTTGGAATGTTGGTGATAAACTAAGCCTGATTTATTATATAACGATACTGTATGGGAAAGGACTGTAACTTTGGGTATCTTTGGTCAACCTTGAGAGATAAAATAGGGGGACGGATGTGGCTCGGGTGGTTGGGCATTCATCTCCCATATGGAGGGACCTGGGTTTGATCCCCGGGACCTCCTGGTAAAAATTAAAAAAAGAAAATGATAGAAGGCGCGTGGGCCACAAGTCACCATATGTGGGTTGCCGCCAGGCCCCATGTGCAGGTGCACTGCCAGGACCCGCAAGCCATGCAGCAAGATGATGACATAACAGGAGAGTGACACAAGGGAGAGCAAAGACGAGATGCGCCGAACAACCAGGAACTAAGGTGGTGCAAGTGGTAGGATGCCTCTCTCCCACATCAGAGGTTCCAAGGATCAAATCCCAGTGAAGACAGGAGGAGAGGGATGAGAGGAGAGGGCAGGAAACGGATACAGAGTCGTCCAGTGAATGGACACAGAAACAGCAAATACGGTGTGTGTGTGTGTGTGTGTGTGTGTATAAAAATGGATAAGGGTAAATAAATAAATAAATAAGTAAATCCTTAAAAAAAATGTATAGGGGAGGAAGATTTGGACTATAGTTAGTAGTAGTACTTTGACGATGCTCTTTCATGATTTGTTAACAAATGCTTCACAACAACGCAGGGTGTTTGTGGGGGGATGATGTGTGGGAGCCCTCTATGATGTTATGTGTATTTGTTCTGTAAGTTCACAATATTTACTGAAAACTTAGTTTATGTATGTTCATATGAATGATACACTTCAATAAATTGTTTAAAAAAATTAAGCAAATTAACAACACACACACAAAATTATAGTACATTTGTACATTGCAAATTATGTGGCTTTTTTTTTTTTTTTCTTTTTTGAGGCCCCCGGGCCAGGGAGTAAACCCAGGACCTCTTATGTAGGAAGCCAGTGCTCAACCACTAAGCCACACCAGCTCCCGAGTTGGTTTTTTTGTTTGCTTGGTTTTTTTTGTTTGTTTGTTTTTCAGGAAGCACCAGGAACCAAACCCAGGACTCCCCATGTGGGAAGCAAGCACTCAACCACTTGAGCCACATCCGCTCCCCTTATGTAGCATTTTAAGGTAATATTTATGAGAATTTAACTTTACTAGTATATGCTTATGAAATATTAAGCTGGAAAGCAGGATACTAAATTGCATTCATTCAACAAATATTTATTCTATATATTGAATAAATATATGCTATATATCTATTCAACAATGTGCCAAGCCCTCTTGTAGGAGACACAGCCAGGGCTGTTTTTCAGCTGATATGCATAGGTATAGCTGGTATCTGCTCTGATTGATCAGTATCCTTGTCATACCTACTGTCAAATATTTTTAATATCATCACTTGATATGCGTACAAAGTAAACAAAAATCCCTGACCTCATAAGCATACATTCCTATCAGGAAAATGGATAATAAATATAAATAAGTAAAATAAGTACTTAGTAGATGATCATAAATGATTTGGGAAAAAAGCAGGGAATGGAAGAAAGGAAATGCTGATATGGTATATGGGATGAGATTTAAAATAGGGTGGTCAGGTAAGGCCTCACTCAGAAGGTACAAAGGCCCTGAGATGCAAGCACGCCTGGTATGTTTGAGGAACAAGAGGTAAGACTGAAATGGGGTATTATGTCAGGGAGGTAATTGAGGGCCAGATGAAGAGGTCTTGCAGGCTTTTCCTCTGAGTGAAATGTCAAGGCAACAGAAGGTTCTTAGCAGAGGAGTAACAAATCTAATTTACATTTTAATAGGATCATTCAGGATGCTGTGCTGAGAATTGATGAGGGCAAGACAGAAACAGATAACCCTTAGAAGGCTTTTATAATAATCCAGGAAAAAGATGATGGAGGCTGGAAGTGGTGAGAAGTGGCTGGATTCTTGATATGGTCCAAAACTAGAGCCAAGATAATTTGTTTAGAGATAGGATGTGGCACATGAGAGAAAGAGAAGTCAAGGATAATGCCAAGGATTTTGGCCTGAGCAAAGGGGAAGATAGAGATGTTCTTTTCAGATAGAGTCTGCAGACTGAACAGGTTTGGTGGGTGTGATGGTAATTTTATGTGTCAATTTGGCTAGGTTATGGTATCCAGTTATTTGGTCAAACACTGGCTTAGATGTTGTAGAGGTATCTTGTAGACATGCTTAGCATCTACAATCATTGACTTGAAGTAAAGGAAATTACCCTTGATGGAGTGAGTAGATCTCATTCATTCAGACAGAGGCTTTAAGAACATAAAACTGAGGGTTCCAGAAAGAAGGAGAAAATTAGCCACTATACTATCTATCTACTCCTCTCTGAGTTTCCAACCTATAGGCCTCCCCTATGGATTTTTTACTTACCAATCCCCTCAACTGCGTGAAATAATTCCTTAACAAATGGTACATACAACTCCTTAAAATAAATACACACACATAATCCTGTTGGCTCTATTTCTCTGGTGAACCCTGACTAACACAGAGGGTGAAACCAGGAATTTTGAAATGTTAAATTTGAGGTGTTTGTTTATATACATCCAAGTTGTGATAGGCAGCCTCTAAAATGGCTACCAATGATCTTTGCCTACTATTATTCATGCCCTTCATAATCATTCCCCTTGAGCGTGGGTTGGACTTAGTGACTCACTTTTTAAAAAATATAACTTTTTATTTTGAAATAATTATAACTTCATAGGAGTTGCAAAAAATGTACAGAGAGGTCTCTATACCCTCCAGCCAGCCTCCCTCAATGGTTAACATACAACCACAGTACTGTATCTTTATCAGGAAACAATGCAGAACTTATTCAGACTTCACCAGCCTTACATGCATTTGTGTGTGTGTGTAATTTTATGCAATTTTTTTTCATGTAGATTCATGTAACCACCACCACAATCAAGATACAGAACCATTTTATCCCAACAAGGATCTCTGTGCCATTCCTTAATAGCCACTACCCTGTTGTCCTGGTGTAATTATAACTAATATCCAATTGTTCTGAAAAGTATCTTTTGTACTCAAAAGTTTAAAGAGTAATTATATGATTAATCTACTTATGACTATATTAGCTTTAAGGTTGATTGTTCTTCTCTAAATTCAGAATCTATAAGGGCCTGAATTGAGACCATCTTAGAAATATTTAGTGTTGAATAAATAAGTATAACTATGGTCTATCACTACAAATTCATAAAATCAGTGTTTTAAAGATTAAATTACTTTGAATGTTATGTAAGTCCCTCATTGTAAAGGTATAAAATAATATGATGAAGATCATACAGTTTGTTCAGGAAAGAGCCAAGAGAAGGATACAGGTCTCTGACACATAGACCAGGTATGTCACGTGACACCCATGTAATACTAGCATAATATGTTACAGTTTACAAATTGATTGCACATACATTGTACCACTTCAATCTAATAATATTCCTGCTCTATTATCTTGCAAATGTGGAAAACAATATTCAGAGAAGTTAAGTGCCTTTCCCCATGCTGCAGTGAGTAAAAGGAAGAGTAAAACTTTCTAATTCAAAATCTATTACTAGAATTAGCTACTAGAAAATAATCCAAAGCAATACCACACTGACAATGGAAAGGTGGTATTATCTGGGCATATCAAACACAGTACATTAGAATGGCTCCTAAAAATGACTAGCAATTCATCTCAATATATGGATCTTATTATTAAAAACATTATTTATTATTTTCTTAGTTGTCCTGGGTAAGATCAATGAACTGGAGAGTAGGTATTCAGCTCTGTTGAGATCAGGGCCCAACTGGCACATGGATAGCCCAAAGATTTAAGTCTCTTGGACATATACCTATCAACTCTAGTACTAACTATAGGTTCAAATAGAAGGGGCAGAAGAGCCATGTGTAGGGAAACCATAACTGAGTCCAACTCTGTCATGCTGGGGAGGATAAATTCCAAAGTAGGGCTCACTGGCAGGGAACCAAACTCCCGAGCTGTCTGCCCTGCCTATAGTGTCTGGATGTCTCCAGAGTCCTCAGAAGCTCCACTATTTGAGGCAATATATACTTTGGTAGTCAATGAGATCCTGCTGAAATGTGACTAAATGTAACCTCTGGAAGAATCTCCCGACTCACTTTGAAGTCTTTTAGCCATATAAACTCATTTTCCCCCTTTTGGTAAAGGTATTTTTCCAGTTGCATTGCTAGTTGGTGCTTGGTAGTAATCCCTTGGTGCCAGGGAGGCTCATCCCCGAGATTCATGTCACATTTCGGGGGGAAGGTAGTGAGTTTATATGCTGAGTTTGGCTTAGCAAGATGCCACTGTGAATAGTGCCTGACATTTACCCAGGCTTAAAAAAAAAAAAAAGTTTATCCTGCAATGACCTCTACACAGCAAATGACAAAATGAACAAAAACCTTTTCTATACATATTTTTAAGCCAATAATGAAAAACTAGGATTCCTGATACTTTACTGTTGAAATCCAGAGCCAACAAACTTTAGCAAAGAGTGGAAATCCTTCTAGAAAGATTTAATTGGGTACAGGTATTGAATATGAAGATAAAATTAATTTGAATAATTCCAAGTCCTCCAAGCACAGTAAATACTAAATAAATATTTGCGTTGTTAAGATGGGAAATTGGAAACATGTATGAGACAGTGCCATGTCTAGCAAATTTAATTAGAATAATACCATGTTACTTCAAAAATAAGACATGGCACTAAATAATCTAATTTTATACTCCACCATAAAAATAACTTAGAAAAAATGTTGGAATTATTGAAATAAGTAGAAACATTACTATGAATGGTACTAGATTAAAAAATATATTTCTTTGTATGGTAACTGTATGGATTTTCTATGGTAATTTTTTGAAATTTCAAAAATTTTCTTTTTTAAAGTTCTATGTAATATAATATATGTATCATCATTAACCTGATTTTTTCCCAAACATATCTCTAGGACTAATTTCCCCTAGGAATTTTACTGTAATGCAATGAAATAAAGGATGAATTCTTCAGGTCTCACCCTGCTCAGGTTTATCTTTAGTACTTATATTAATAGCAGTACTGTTTATGATAAAATATTAGAAATATTATTAATAGACTGAAAGTTCCGGGGCCGGTTGTAGCCCAGTTGGTAGGGTGCTGGCTTACCACATGGGATTCCCCGGGTTCGGTCCCTGGGGCCTCCTTGAACGAGCAGACTGCTTCGAAAAGAAAAGCCAACGCGGGCAAAAAGGCAAGACCCCATGGGAAAAGGCAAGCCCCTGCGAGCAAGGGCGAGCCCTTGCAAGCAGGTGGGCCGCCGCGCCGGTGAGCTGACTCGGCGGGTCGACCCAGCGGGGGGAGACAAGCAGACACAGAGGAATGCAAAGAAAAATGAACACAGCAAGAACAAGCAGAAGGGGGGGATGTATAATAAATAAAAAAATAAATCTTTAAAAAAAAAAAAAAAGAAAGTTCCTACAGATGGTGATCCTTTTTAAAAATTACTCCTAAAGCTTATTTAGATACTAACTAAATGTTAAATCAATTAACAAACAAAAAATGACACCTTAAATGAATTATGAAATATAATCACTATGCTCAGAAATGAGACAAGAGTTTATTCACCAGATAGCTTGGTAATAAACTTATTATTCATAACCTATATGGCAACTTAAAGATATATATAATATATAATATATACCTAACAAAGTGGATTTTTTGGTTGGAATTTTGTCACTTTTAAAATGCAAATAGCCATATTACATAGAAGACATAAAATGTGATACCTAAAGCTGATAATTTTCATATATTATAGGAACTACCTTTAAAACATCACCTTCAGTTTCACAAGTATATATGAAATAAAATTCTTATACTTAATTTTGTTCATAAAATAGTAGCCTCCTTGGGGTTAATTAAAAAAAAAATCACAGCAACCTACAATTCTTTCCTTTCTAATTTATAGTTTTAGACCATATAAATTCAATAGAAAAGAACAGAAGGCATATTAAACAATAATAGTTATTATAAATCTACTAACAGAGAATTTCAAAATGAAGTTAAATACATTTAATAGAAAAATTAGACTTCTCCCAGGCCACACACTTTTTTCCACATCTAATTGTCACCATTTTTCTCAATTTTGGTAGATGATTCTGGCTCAGTGATATTTCTCTGTAATATGCTGCATAAAAATAATTTGAAGACAACAAAGTACAATCCAATCCTCTTGATAGCATTTCTTTTCTGACTACACAACAACAACAATGATGAATCTTTTCTACTTTTTGAATACTCTCTTTTTTCTTTTTTACCAGCTAATAAAATGTAAGCTCCTTGATGGCAGAGACCACTTCTAGTATTTCTTTTTTTTCCCTCTCTCCCCCAGTGACTATTATAGTACCAAAAATAAAATCCTTGTCAAATTAAAACTAAGCTGGCATGTAAAATTCTGGATTTATTGACAGCAAATATAGGTCAAAATTGCACAGAGCACAGATTTTGAAAAGTGATAAGAAATGAAAGCGTATATATTACAGAAAATGCAGAAAAGCCAGCATGTCTAGGCTTTAGGGCAAAGAAATCAAACAGAAAAGAGGTAGAAGAGATCAGAGTTAGGTACGGTCAGACCACTAGAACTTTATAGGTTATCGTAAAAAATTTGGATTTTTGTCTATGTGATGATGGAAAGTTGTGGGAGATTTTGAGCAGATAAAATTTGATTTTCAAAGATCACTGGCTATTATGTGGAGATATAGACTACTGGGGTCAAGTGAAGAAACATCAAGGCCAGGTAGGAAGCTACTGTAGTATCTGAGATAGGAAATATTGGTGGCCTGGGATAGGGAGTCAGCAATATAAGAAATGGAACGTGATTTGAACCAAGATATGTTTCAAAGGTAGAGTGACTAGGACTTGATGATGTGCACTGTGGGGATGTGGGGGGGATGAAGGGCAATACATTTTCTAAAATGGAAAATACTGGGTGAGGAAAAAGCTGGGGCAAGGATTAAAAGAAATAAGAAATAGAGAGATCTGTTTAGACTTGGTAGGTGTGAGTTTTTTTTAATACTGAAAAAGAAGTGATAAAAAGCCAGTTATATATATATATATACAATTCTGAAGCTCAGGGGAGAGGCTAGGACTGGAAATTTAAATTTGAGAGTCATCAGCATATAGTATTTAGAGCCAAAAGACTGCATGAAATCACCTAGAAAGTGAATGTAAGTAGAGGAATTAAAAGGTAGGGCTTTTAGTCCTTTACCTATTAAAAAATATTAGCTATACATTAAGAAAAACTCTACAGTATCATTGGTATTACTAATATCATAAAAACACTATTTTTCCAGGGATATTTGTCATGAAAGTATCTAATGTATATAAGCATTTTGTCATTTTCTGACTATATAAATTATGAAATAAAGACTTATTGCTGAATCTTAGGTTAGCAGATTTTAGGGAGAATGGGTTTTAGTTAAAAAGGTTTATATTTCAATATATTATAATAGCTCTTCCTTTTGAAGTTGAACTGTTTTGTAATACAATAAAAATGTTGTGAAATATTTAACATTTAAAACTGATTCTTAAGTCCATAGATATATACCAAATTTGTGATTTGGCTGGGGCATTTAACTGGTGAATGAGCTTTGTCAACCAGTAGTACTGGCATCTCACCATGGATTTGGTGTTTTCTACTCATTATGACTTTAGGCAATAACTTGCAGGAGGAAATAAATTATTAGTGAAAAATAATGAGTGAGAAAACTTTAATGAAAGTTGAAAACCTAGTTAACTTGTGATGTGAATAATGATAAGACTCTAAAGAGAAATGTGATTCAAACAAACAAATCTTTCTTCTGAATATTAACATATCTGCAAATTTGGGAATCAAAAAGTTCTTAAAGTAAATGACTTGTAAGTCATAATTTGGAAAATATAAATAATAGCCATGATACTTCAAATTACAATTTTTAGTAATATAGTTTCAACTCAGCACAACTGTTTATGTTAGTTCTGAAATTTTATCACAACTAATGCAAATCATAAAAATTTATTGGATGGTCCAATAAGTAGTTAATCATATTTTGTTAATCAAACCATACTTTGGGAAGTATTCTTCAAATAATTAAAATAGAAGAAATGAAGTTAGCCTTCAAAGTCTAATGTACGTTGACATTCAAAGATTCTAGTTTACCTAGAATTTCAACTTACTTATATCTTTGTTCATCCTATGAAAAACAAAAACAAAGATATCTCAGACTATACTATTAAGATGAACTGTTTTACATTCATGTTTCCTAAATGACCTAAAAAGATATCACTGTCTTCAGAATAGGTGGTTATCACAAAGAGAAAAAGAGACTTTAATAAATGAATTTTTTAACAGGGAAAATTATACCTCTATCTTCCTCTCTACAACCATTAAACAGATCAAAAAGACTTAAATTAAAAAGAATAATTAGAAACACAGAAACAAAAAAAAAAAAAGAGCATTTATGATCTAAACAGCATTTAGTGAGTACCTACTTTGTCCCAGGCACTATGCTAAGAATTGAGGCAAAGAAAAAAAGGAGAATGGAAAGTCCTAGGTATCTTAAGATAAAACATAATTAGTAGAATTGAAATAATGTTCTTTTTCATAGTTAGTGGATCTACAGGACAATGATACACAACTTCTTGTCATGAAATGTAGGCTCTAATTTTTTCAAGTTTTAGAATATATTATCTTTCATATATTCTTTTCTTATAAGGAATACTCTAAGTACTTTCTTGATTCTCAAACATACACATACTTGAAACACTGTATCAGTTCTGTGGGTTACAAATATTACCAGTCATTTAAAAATTATTGTGATAAATATTGATGCAACGAAAAGACCCAAAATTTAAAATTTTTAAATTGTGGTCACTTTTAATTAACTAAAAAAGGTAATAATATATTATAAAAACAGAGACACAGAATGAACATCTACTTAAAGTAATTTCTATACCATCACTTGAAATTCAGAAAATATGTTGTTTTCATGTATACAAGCACACACAAAAATAATACCATAACAGAAGGGTGCTGTATTTGTGTTTAAAGAAGGAGTTGTTGGCAAACAGCACAGCTCACTTCTGCTGAAATGTACACAACTGATATATGCAGCACAGAAAGCTGGCACCAAGGGCTTACAACCTTAATTTGCCTGCAAGAAGGAACGGAGATTTACCTTCAGAGCACGTTCTTGATTGTTTTCAGCAGTCAGATGTCTCATGTTGTTTGCTGAAGTCTGGTTCTGCTCTTTGAGATGATGAAGCTCCTGCTCTAGGCATTTGCACTGTCAGAAGGGAAGAATCCCATTAAGTAAAGGAGTTATAGCATTTTCCCCACCAAACTATATGAATTAATGTAAATAATATCATTGTATTCTATAAAAAACAAAGTATTTTTTGCAACAAGAATATTACGTTAAAAGTTAATGCTTAATACAAACTAATATTTACAGTAGTTCAGTCATTCAATTGTGATTTTCAGTCTTTTATTAATCTAAATACATAATATAAATCACAATACTTATTTTTTATAAAATTAAGGTCAATATATATTTAAAATAATTTTCTTCATCACTCAAAATGATTTTCATTATATATATATGCTATTTGAATAAAAGCATTCTCCTAATCATACTTTCTGAAACACACTTTGGTATCTAAATAAGCTATATGATATTTTATAGTAAATTTTTATTAATTTTTATAAATAAAAATTATCATACAAATATATTAAGACATTTTTCAGGTTTTTACCAATATCTAAAGAAACAATTTTGTAGGAAGAAAAAGTAATAGCCAAAGAGTGCTAAAAGATGTAGAAATGAAGAAGGAAACAAATGATTTTAATTTCTCCTGTTTTGACAAAAACATACTTTTAAGTAAAACAAGTGATAAACATGTGAAATGACATGTTGACCTACTTGGAATATAAGAAAATACCAACAATAGAAATTATAAATAAAAGCACAGATGAGCTACAAAAAAATCTATCTTCAAAAATTATTGAAATATCATTTGAATACAAGGCCTTAATATTAATATAAAAGCTTTAATATGAATATATCAAACATTTAACATAATAATTATACAGGATATAAACTGATATGCTACAAATTGGGACAACAAGAAGATACATCAGAGATTGGCTAAAGGAATAAAGTACTAAACTCATCTCTCAGTAAAAGTTAAAAATCAGTTCTTATAAACAAAAAATTTAAATAAACCATTCCTTTATTTTTAAATTGGGATAATTAAATAACAAGCAATAAGTGTACTATTGATTCAAAATCTGGAGAAAGTTCTTTGTAGATTGTTTCATGGATGACTAATTGTACTGAATCAAAGATTCCTTACTATTATTCAAGCAAGATTCAGCCTTAATCCAAATTGGTATTTTTACTACTCTAACGTTGTTCTCTTCTGTATCCGATCTCCATAATATTACACTGTCTATATCAGTATTTCTAAACCTTGAGTAATAAACAAATCTTTTCCAAAGAACAAGTCTTACCAGACTCATGATATTGACTTAAATTATGCAATGATGTTAATGATATAGATAAATTCACTTTCAAGTATATAGGCTGCAGTCTGTAATGAATATGAAAAACAGACATTACTGTTTCCATAGAACCTTCTCGAGCAATCTATTAGAAGACAAACTTCAAGCAATTAAAATGAGTGGAGATACATTTATACATGGACTGGTGGTGAGCATTAAATATATATTTTACCTATAACCTAAGACTAAATGATGATTATTAGAAGTAGAATTTAATAGTTAATGGCTACATAGTCTGACAATGTGGATACCCTACAATTAATAAAAATGTGGAGGATAGGGGAAGGGAATTGAAAGAGTATAAGGAAACTAAAATTAACTTGCTCACTACTTTGTGTTTATTAATTGAAAGTAACAGAATATTCCCTTAAATCAGATACTGAGAGAGAAGGAAGGGAATAGAAAGAAAGTTTCCTAGCTAATTATAAAATTCCTTATAGTAGGACTCCAACAGATAACACCATTAAAAAATTATATAATAAAGGTAGTGGCATGAAAGTAATCATTAGAATAAAATGCAAACTTTCCAAAATATTAAAAAAGAGAGTTAGAAAATAAAAGACTACATAGTAAAAGACTATTTAAATAAGACATATATTATGAATATAACATAAAACAATATGCCAGAACTGTGGTCAAACATAGCAGTTAATTAGTAACTGTAAATAGGCTTAACTATACTATGCAGCGATCTCCAAAATATACCATTCAATTTAAAAAATTGAGTGGGGAAAGGTGTGTATATATACATATATATATTATATAAAACTTAAATGGTAGAAGGATAAATCCTAAAATTAAAAAAAAAGAAACAGGAGTCAGAGATAAAAATGAGAATTCTCTGAATACACTATGTTTTATAAATGTATATATATTTTATAAATTCATCTTTGGACCATGAAAATATTTTACATAATTATAAAACACAATTCAAGAAAAAACATTTCCTAAAGTTTAAAAACAAATGAACCTGATGTATTGACTTATTAGCATATTCACAGAGATAACGATTCCTATTGACTTTAAGAAACAGCAACTGGCAAAAATTTTTTTAAAATTGCTTACAATAATCAATGTTTAGTGATAGTGTTGTTACCGTTATTCTGGGACTGTTGTGTGTGTGTTGTGTGATAAATGTAATCTAGCATTCACAGTATCCTTGAGTACAGCGATTCTCACCATGGGAGACAAAAAAAAAAAAACAACCCAGATATACAATAAAATAAGTTAAGCAAAAACTCTTTAGTTCAGAATGGAAGTACTGATATTAAGACATGAAGAGCTTTATCTTTAAATATGTGTATGTGTGTGCATGTGTGCATTTCCTCATTCTGCCCACTGAAAAAGCCTAGAAATAATAGGAACCCCACTGGTAATGAGGACCCTTAGCATCTAGACTGTGGTTTCCAAGTACCATCTCCTACTAAAAGGAATGAGGACTCGAATATATATGCTCTAGGTCTGCAGCAAGAAATGTACAAGATGATCCTGGAACATCTGGTCATAGCATGTAGGTAGGAAATACCAAAGAGAATTAGAAAGGACTTGTGAACCAATCTGGAAAAATCCTTAGTAGCTAGAGATGAAACAAATTGAGTATCAATAAGAATAATAACTGCACACTTAGTTTATCGGTTTAAGGAATTTAAAATAACAATTTTAAAATGAATTGCCATTGTTGGAGGATAACATTGAACCAAGCATTTATCCATCCTTTACAATTAGGTAATCAAACTGTAGGTAAGAAGGTTTCTCTTTTATAGAGGTATTACAGCTAATAAACAAAAAAGGAATGTTATTATTAGAATATCACCATTTTGGAGTCTTTAATAAGTGAAGAGATTTAGACAACGAGATCTACTAACAAATCAGAAAGAAGCACCACTTGACTTGTTTCCTGATGGAAGAACACTATATCACCTATAAAGTAGTCTTGCCAATAAAAAATCTAATCTGATCAAAACTCTAGATCAAATCACCATATTTATAAGAAAAGAGAGAATAGATGAACAAGTTAAATGACATCATAGGGAGGTAACCAACAAAACTGGGAAATCCTACAGGAAAATTGACCTTGTATTGTTTCTCCTTTGCAGACAAAAACAATACCAGGTTCTTCCATTAAAAATAAAACTCAACTTTGGTGTAAATGTGAACTATATACTTTGAACTGTAGGTGTTGGGAAGCACTTAGGATTATACAATAACTTTTAATTCCTTTTCACATAAACTAAAGAACCAAAACAAATAACTTTATTCTAGTTTT
Source organism: Chaetophractus vellerosus (assembly GCA_004027955.1). NCBI lineage: Eukaryota > Metazoa > Chordata > Mammalia > Cingulata > Chlamyphoridae > Chaetophractus > Chaetophractus vellerosus. Next base: position 33,817 of record PVKH010000471.1, read on the forward strand.
AAAAATAATAATTAGAATGTTTTCCCCACACAAAATAAGTTGTAATAAAGAGTTTTAAAATTCAAGGTAACTTGTTTCTTCAAAGCCTAGTAAAATATCAACAACTCAGTTTAAATGAAATGAATATTTATATAATAGAGGCCTTAAAAATATCAAGAATTTTTAAAAAAATTACTTGCATACATACCTGAAACGTGTAGTTGCAGCTGATATATATATCTATATTTATATACATATGTATTTATATGTGTGTATATATAACTAAATTGTTCAATAACTATTTGTTGGACATCCACTCATCCACTAGGCAATGTACCCACACCCACCAGGCAACATGCCAAGCAATAATGTTTCTATATATGTATATATTTTAACTACACATGTTCATACCCAAAATAGCATATGAAATTAAATAACTAGGGATCCAATAATAAATACTGTAATTTACATTCATATTTTAAATTAATAAGATTAAAGAAAAATTTTATCACGGAGTAAATGTGAGAGTAAATATGACAATTATTTAAAAAGGTACCAAGATGTATATAGGTATATATTTTGCTTGTTATATTATAAACATTATTCTTAGATAATATTATTTAAGATTATTATGTCAGTTGTATTCATAAAGAACTATTCATTTGAAAACCATGGTTTGGTCTCTCTGAGAATGAAGAATAACACATTTATTGTTAATGATATTAACATTAAAATTAATACAATGTATTTTTAATGGTAACAATAACATATATTTTGTTAATGTGTTATCTCAACTCTTGTGAGAAATCAGTATGTGCCAGTTCTGTTCTAAGCATATCACATGTATTAAATCAGTAATAATCTTGTGAGCCATATGAGCTGGGGGAACTAAAATTCAGGCTGTATAATTCAGTTTATCAACAAGCCCTAAATAGTATGCCATAGATTTGCTTATTCTGGATAATTCACAAATCTATGGAGACAGATAGTAGATTAGTGGTAGCCTAGAGCTGAGGCCAGTGGGGGTGGTGGACTTGAGGGATATGAGGAATAACTATTAATGAATTCAGTGTTTCTTTTTGGGGTAATACACATGTTCTAAAATTGTAGTGATAGTTGCAAAACCATGTGAATACACTAAACACCATTCAATTTACAATATAAGTAGGTGAATGGTATGGTATGTGAATTAATTAAAGTAAAGCTGTTACAAATATAAAAATTAACTGCATATAAGTGGATCCATTTCTGGACTCTCTACACCGTTCCACTGATTTGTGTATGCATAAGTCACACCATCTTGATTATGTCAATTTTAGATTAAGTCTTGAAATAAGTTATTTCAATTTTATTCTTTTTCATGATTGTTTTAGCTATTCTAGGTCCTTTATATTTCGATACAAAATTTTAATTGGTTGCAAATTTTAATATTTTACAAAATGACTCATAACCTAAATGAGAAAGACAAATTCCTTGAAAAACACAATTTACCAAAACTGACACGAGAGGAAATAGAAAATCTCAATAGTTTTGGTAAGTTGTGTTTTTCAAGGAATTTGTCACCTAGGCTATCAAATGAATTATCACTAAGCTTTTCATTTTATTCTCTTTTTATCCTTTTAATATATGTAGAATTTGTAATTATATTCTCTTTCATTTCTAATACTGCTATTTCTGTTTTCTCCTTTTTCTTAATCAGTTTTACTAGAGGTTACAATTTTATTAATCTTGGGCTGGCTCGATAGCCCAGTGGATAGGGCGCCGGCATACCACATGGGAGGCCCCGGGTTCGGTTCCCGGGGACCTCTCCTAGCGGGCAGACTGCCTTGAGAATGGCAAGCCGCCATGGGCGGGCCAGAGCCGCCGTGGGCAGGGCAAAAAACTGCCACGGACAGGGCAAAAGCCGCCACAGGCAGGGCAGGTCGCCCGCGGATGGAGCGCAGCCAGCCACCCGCAAACTGAAAGCCAGCTGTGAATGGAAGCAGAAGCCACCCACAAGTGGGGAAAGCCACGCCTGCGCAGTGACCAGTCTCGGCGCGTCGCCACAGCGGGGGAGAAGAGCAGATATGTAATAAAATAAATAAATCTTAAAAAAAAATTATTAATCTTTTCATGGAACCCGTATTTGTCTTACTATTTTTCTCTACTGTTTTTATTACTACTTCATTTATTTCTGTTCTTATCTTTATATTTCCTTGTTAAAATTATTTTGGGCTTAGTTTGCTCTTTTTTTCTTTCTTCTTAAGACAAACGCTTAATTCACTAATTTTGAATATTTTTCCTAATGTAAGCATTTAAAGCTATATAAATTTCCCTAGAAGCAATGCTTTAGCTAAGTACCATGATTTGATACATTGTATTTTGTAAACTTAAGTTTGTAATACTTTAAAAATTTCCCTTCCTACTTTCATTGGCCCTTGGATTCCTTAAAAGGGTGCTAATTCCCAAATAAACTTAGGGATTACCTAGATAGCTTATGCTTATTAATAACCTTTTTGGACAGAAAATATTCTCCTTATGATTTTAAACTTTTGAAATTTATTGTGACATATTTCATGATTCAGCATACACTATTTAATTTCATATGAACATGAAAAGAAAGTGTACTCTACTATAACCTTAATGAATTTTGTCCAAATGTTCTATCAACAAGATGACAGCAAGTTGACATCTCCAACTATGTTAAATTGTGTATTTCTCCCTATAGTTTTGTCAGTTTTTGCTTCAGATCTGTTAGTATGTATACAAACATTTGAAATTTATAGGTCTTTCTGATGAAATGTCCACTTTAATCTCTCATAATACTCCTTCACTTGTAAAGCCTAACTTGTCAGATATGAATATAGACATAGCAGCTTTCTTTTGTCTATTATTTGCATATCACCTTTTCTATCCTTTTACTTTGAACTTACCTGTTTCTTGTTGTATGAATATAATTATTGATACAGTTGGGTTTAGGCCTACCATTATACTTTTGATTTAATTGCCCATCTATGGCAGTGGTGGTGGTGGTTGCTTTTTCAATTCAGATGTTTTATTTTCAGTTCTACAATTTCCATTATATCCCTTTTTAGAGTTTTAATTTCTTTGCTGAAGTTCCCCATCAGTTCACTCATTTTTACCATCTTTCCTTTAAGCCCTTGAAGAAACAGAATGGCTGCTTTCAAATACGTTTCTGCAAATCCTGACATGCTGTGGTATCATAAGACTTATTTTGACTGACTTTTTTTCTTTGATTATGGGTCACATTTTCTTACTTCACATGTCTAGCATTTTTAATTATATGCTGAATAATGTGGATTGTACACAGTAAGCCATCTAGATTGGTGTTGTTTTCTTTTAAAGAATGTTGATTTTTGCTCCAGCAGGCAGTTAAGTTATAATTGGATTCCTTTAGTTTTTCCAGGCTTGGTTTTATAATTTATTTGGGTAGGTGTATTCCAGTTTTGAACTAGAGTCCAATGACCTGGCCCTTACTCTAGAGCTGCTCTGTCTGAAACGGTAGCCATGAGCCTCATGGGACTATTTAAATTTAAATGTATACTAATTAATTTGAAATAAAATTTAAAATTAAATTATTCTTTTGTACCAGCTACATTTCAAGTGCTCAAGAGCCACACATGCCTCATGGCTACCAAACTGAACAGCACAGGAAACATTTCCATCATTGTAGAAGCTACCCTGCCTGGGCTGCACCTCCCTGAGGTCGCAAACAAGTACCTACACATATAACCAGGGCATTCATCCAGCTTACCTGTGTACATTCCAATGCAGCCTGTTTTTCATATATTTTGTCCATTTTTATAGTCATTTTTAGCAGGATGACAAGACAGATACCAGTTACTGTGCCATGGTAAGAAGCCTCTATTGTTTTTCAAGGGACCAAAATAAATTTTTTCCTATATAGAAAGGTTCCTGCAGTACAGAATCTGATTATCTGACTGGCACAATAAGTTTACATTTGCTCCAAACTGGCTTAACATCCAAGGCAATTTTTTTCCCTCCCAATTTCCTCTAAGTTGTTCAACATATCCTTTCTTACTATCTATAAAGTTGGTGATTTTCTTGAATAGTTAAAAGGGAATGAAATTATGTACAGAAATTCCTACACATTTCCTTAGCAGTGAAACCACCCCCCCC
>PVKH010000472.1:0-37869 GCA_004027955.1 Chaetophractus vellerosus
TAACAACATCATCCATTCTTCATCCAATCTTGCTGATTGATGCAGATGCAATTAGCCCCAGGCTTGCTGGACCCAACAGCTGGGCACAATTACCTGGCCGAGTTGACACATTAGCCTAGCCATCACAATGTTTCTGCTTTCTCTTTCTTATATGTTTAGTATGATGGATCTTTAAGGACCCATAGCAGACACTAGCCTCAGTTTCCCTCTTACAGCAGTGTCATTTGTGCTTACACTACCATCTACCAGGACATAAAAAGACAGTGCAATTTTTATCCATATATACATATATAAGATGGGCAGGTAGATGTATTTTGGTTGACTGGTTTTATTCTTTGTTTTGTGTCTCTGGGCTTGGCAAATTACTAAAGAAAGAGCAGGGACAGTGGCCTAAGTTTCAGACTCAATAGCAGCTTCCAATTTTCCTTTGACATATAAAAAGATACTTGGAGAGTCAGTTGAACCTCAACTTTTTCTTTTTCTTTTTCTTTTGTGTGGGTATTTTGTATGTTTGTTAGTATTTTTTTTCTTTTTTCTCTCTCTATTTACTTCTTTTTTCCCCTGTTACTTATTTTTTTCTTTTATTCTTGTTCTTGGTCTTTGGGCTGAAGAGTGGGAGAAACTAGATTTCTAGAGTGACCTGCACATAATACTCAGAATATCCAGTTCTCAACAACAACAACCGGAAATAAAACAATACAAGGGAACAGGAATGTATTGTACATTCATATGAAAAAAAAGTGATGGAAAATATTCCAGAGGGAGCTTCATCTCTGGAATTACTAATCAAAGATCAAAGAACAATTCTCATACATAGGACAAATGAACTAAAGGAAAACATGGACAATGAAGTAAAAGAAATCAGGAAGACAATATATGAAAAAATGATAAATTAAGTAATATAGAAATTATAAAGAAAAACTAAATGGAAATTTGTGACTAAAAATACAATAACTGAAATGAAAACTTCATCAGAGGATTTCAAAAGCAGATTGGAGAAGGAAGAAGAAGGATCATCAAAGTTAAAGATAAGGCAATTGAAATTGCCCAGGTTGAGAAGCAGAAGGGGGAAAAAAATGAAAAACATTAACAGAGTCTGAGGAACCTGTGGTACACCATCAAGCACAGCAATATATGCATTGCAGGAGTCCCAAAAGGAGAAGAAAACTAGGAACCAAATATATATCAAATATATATATATACATATATTTGAAGAAATAATGACTAAAAACTTCCCAAATAGGATAAAATATATGTCATACAGATCCAAGGAGCTCAGTAAAGGACAAACAGGATGAGCCAAAACAGAATTAAACCCTTATAATTAAACTTCCAAATGCCAAACACAAAGACAAAATGTTAAAAATAGCAAGGGAGAAGTAACTTGTCACATATAGTGGCTTTTTAATAAGTTTAACATTCAATTTCTCAATAGCAACCAGGATGCCAAAGGGCAGTGTGGATATATCTAAAGTGCTGGAAATAAAAATGTTAGAAAGACCAAAATGCATATAAAACAAGTGTAAATCATCGTTACAGGGTACACAACACATAAAGATGTAATCTGTGACAAGAAAAACATAAAAGTGGGGGAAGGAGGAACGTAGGCACAGTTAAAGACTAAGCTATTGAAGTCAAGTTGAAATCAATACAAAATAAATTGTAATTAATTTAGGATGCTAAATGTAACATCCATCTTAACCATAAAAAAATCACTAAAAAAATCTACAAAAAAGAACGCATAATTGACTTAAAATTTCTCATAATAAAATACCATTTAAACAAATAAGAAGGTGTAATGGAAGAAAGGAGGGACTATAAATATATAAGACTTACAAAAAACATTTAGCCAACTATTGAATTTACCAGACACTTTAAAACAGATTAATACCATTCCTTCTTGAACTCTTTCAAAGAACTCAAGAGTAGGGAACACATCCTAATTCATTATATGATGCCAGCATTACTCTACAACCAAAGCCTGGTAAAGATATCACAAGAAGAGTAAATTACAGACAAATGAATATAAATGTAAATATCCTCAGAAAACATTAGCAAACTAAATCCAATAGCAAATTAAAAAGATTGTACACCCCGACCAAATTGATTGGGATTCATCCCAGGAATGCAAGGGTTGTTCTACTTAGGAAATCAATCCATGTAAAACACTGCATAACTAGAATCAAAACAAAAGAAGCCATCTTCTTATCTCAGTACAACAGAAAAGGAATTCAACAAAATCCAGCACCCTCTTGTTTAAAACACTCAGAAAAGCAGGAACAAAAGGGGACTTTCTCAATATGATAAAGGCCATTAAAAAAGAAAACAGTACATCTAATACACTCAATGGTGAAAGACTGAAAACTTTCCCCTAAAATTAGAAATGAGACATGGATTCCTGTTTTCACCACTGCTACTCAAGATTGCATTAGAAGTTCTTGCCAGAGCAATTGGGCAACAAAGAGAAATAAAAGACATCTAGATTGGTAGGAAAGATGTAAAATTTTCTGTATTTGCAGATGATATGATCTCATATATAAAAAATAAAAGAATCCGAAGAAAACTCTTAAATCTAATAAATGAGTTCCTCGAAGTGGCAAGGTGCAAGATCAACATGCAAAAAAAAATTGTATTCATACACACTAGCAATGAACTATCTCATGAGGAAATTAAGAAAATAATTCCATTTATAATAGGATCTAAGAGCATAAAATATCTCAGAAAAAATTTAACTAAGGATACAAAATACTTGTATACTGAAAACTGCATAATGCTCCTGAAAGATAGTAAAGACCTGCATAAATGGGAAGATATCCCATGATCATGGATTGGAAAAGCTATATTGTTAATATGTCAATATTACTCAAAACAATATATGTATTAAATATAATCCCTATAAAATTATAGCTGTCTTATTTTCATAAATGGAGAAACTGATCCTCAAATTCATATGGAACTTCTTGGAGCTGTAAATTGTCTAAACAGTCTTCAGAAAGAACAGGGTTGGAGAATTCACACTCCCTGATTTCAAATTTTACTACAAAGCAAAAGTAACTAAAACAGTGAGTTACTGGCATAAAGCAAGACAAATAGATAGGTACAGTAGAAATTGAAAGTCCAGAAATGGACCCACACATGTATCGTCAATTCATTTTTGACAAAAAATTAAGTGCAGGTAGGTAGTATATAAAAAAATAGTTTCTTTAACAAATGATGTTGGGGAAACTGGATATCCACATGCAGAAGAAAGAGTTTAGATCTTACCTCATACTCTAAAAATAATCGTCTCAAAATGGATCAAGGACTTCAATATAAGAGCTATAACTACAAAACTCCTAGAAGATAAAACAGATAACAAATCTTCATGCCTTGGGATTTGACAATGGATTCATATAAATGACAACTAAAATATGACCAACAAAAGGAACAATAAATGAATTTGATTTAGTCAATTTTTTAAAAAAAAATTAGTATTAAAGGAAATTATCAAGAAAGTGGAAAGACATTCTACAAAATGGGAGATAGTTACAAAACATATATTGGATAAGAGCATAACATCCAGAATATAAAAAGAAATTTTACAATGCAACTACCAAAAGACAAACAACCCAATTATAAAATGGGTAAAGGATATCAACAGACATTTCTCCAAAGAAGCTATACAAATGGTCAATAAACACATGAGAAGGAGTTCAACATAATTAGCCATTAGGGAAATGCAAATCAAAACCACAATGAGATACCAATTCACACTCAAGGATGGCTATTATTTAAAAAAGCAGAAGAAAATAAGTATTGGAGAGGATGCAGAAAAATTGGAACTCTAGTGCCCTGTTAGTGGGAATGTAAAATGATGAAGCCATGTGGAAAGCAATGTAATGGTTCCTGAAAATGTTAAATATAGAATTTCCATATAATGTTGCAGTCCCATTTCTACCTATATACCCCAAAAGAGTGAAAATTGTATAACAAACAGATACTTGGACATCAATATTTATAGCATCATTATTCACAATAGCCAAAAGTTAGAAATAACCCAAGTGTTCCTCAACAGATGAATGGATAAACAAAATGTGGTAAACACACAGTGGGATATTTATCAGCCATAGAATATATAATGAAGTTCTCAGATGTTGTGCAACATGGAAGAATTTGAAAGCATTATGTTCAGTGCAAAAAGCAAGGCAAATAAGGGCAAAAATTGTATACCACTTGTAAGAGATAACTACAGGGAGCAGATGTGGCTCAAATGGTTGAGTGCCTGCTTCCCACATAGAAGGTCCTGGGTTCAGTTCCCAGTGCCTCCTTGAATAAACAAAAACCAACAACAAGCAAAGCAAATAAAAAAAACAACACAGGGAAGCTCATGTGGTTCAGTGGTTTGAGCACCATCTTACCACATACAAGGTCCTGGGTACAGACCCCTACCCCCAGTAGCTCAAAAAAAAAAAAAAAAAGATGACTAGAAATAGCAAGTTTACAGAGATCAAAAGAGGATTACACTTAAACCATACCCAGGAATAGGAGAAGATGGCAGAAGAGAGGGTATTTGTTCATAAAAATTTAAAAATAAGAAAACAATTGAAAAAGGTATTGGTGTGATAATTATTTCATTTGTATAGCTTTTGCCTTTCCAAACATTTTCACATACACTATCTGATTGTATTCCCATGCTAACCCTATGAAATAGTAGGAAAAGTATCATTCCCATTAACTGAGAGCCCAAGGTACATGGAGTCCATATCCTTAAGATCCCACACAGTCACACAAAATAGACCATGGTAAAAATCTAATTTGATCATTGTATAGGCAACAGTACAGAAGAGAATTTTTATCCTCCCAACAATTGTGTTACAAAAATGAAGATACAGAATGCATATATTAAATTTTTTAAATGTGATTATCTAATAAATTTAATCATGTTTTGATTAATATTTCTTAATTAGATTCATTCTATTTTGAAGATATTTTAGGAAAAATGCTTAAATGCAATGCTCTATTTTGTCAGCCTAGTGAATTAAAAGACTATGTGTCAGGGAGCAGATTTGCTCAAGCAGTTGAGCTCCTGCTTCTCACATGGGAAGTCCCACATTCGGTTCCCCATGCCTTCTGAAAAAAAAATAAAATAAAACAAGGGCATACAACAAGCAAAACTAATGAAAAAGAAAACAAAACAAAATGCAACTCAAGGAAGCTGATGTCTCTCAGTGGTTGAGCGCCAGCGTCTCAGATGCGAGGACCTAGGTTCATTCCCTGGTCCCCCATACCTAAAAAAAAAATAAAAAGAATATGTGTCACACATAATGAACTATTGTATGAAAATATAAAGTTTAAAATAACATGTTTTGAAAATGACCTCTTTCCTAGTGCAATATAGTTGCTTGCACTTTTATTTAGATATTTTATTCCAAAGAACTTTTAAAGACTCCAAGAAACGAGTTTCAAATATATGTATTTATCTTAAAAATGTATTGTAGTGAGGAAAATTATTAGTTTAACTAATTACTATTAATTAATTAATATATTAGCTTTTCTAGATTTTATAATACCTCAGCCAAGAAGAGAGATGAAAAATCCAGAAGAAAGTGCTTTCATGATATTAACAATGGAAATGTATAGCATCGTGATTTGTTAAACAGATGAATTTGGCTAGAAGAGGTCATTGGTGTCTATTGACTAACAGTGTCTGATGCATTTTGACCTGCAATTGGAATAATATATGAGTTAGAAAAATGGACTGAATTAATTATTACGACCACTCTTGAATAAACTAAAATAACAATTAATATCCTAAAATTCTACATTTATACCATCTGTTTCATAGGCCACATTTTCCCCTTTTCTCCCCTCCCTTCCCCTCCCCTCCCCTCCCCTCCTCTCCTCTCTTCTCTTCTCTTTTCTTTTCTTTTTTCCAGAAAAAACATGATTGTTTTTTTCAAGAAACCTATGTTGCAGCCCACAACCAAAATATGTTGGAACTTCAACTTTGGATAAAATCTTTTGCTGACCACTTATTTTCCCACATTTCAAAAGTGTTATGAATGATTCAGTAGGGAAAGTGTAATCCCCATAATTTCTTTCCTTCCTTTATTCTCAATGTTTCAACTTTTCTTAGGTTGACAATGTTGATAGATTTTATGGAAATCTAATATGTAAATTGCTGAAAGATGTCTATTCAAGGATAACATTTCCTTTTTCACTTAATCAATGATCTTATATATATAAAATGATGTACTCAATTCCTGAACCAGAATAAAGGGCAAGGTACATTCCACCCCATCCAGCCAGCTTTGGGTATCCAATGAAGACAGTGAACAACATCACTCCATGACCTTCTTCTCACCCTATTATTCCTCATTCTCTTTTCCCCAAGAAAGCATTGGTTAGATGATGTGAAGACCAAGCTTAACCATTCATGTGGTTTGTCGGTGCCTCAATCACAAGGTGAGATTCCCTTACCATATTATTCCCCTCTCCCAAACTCACTCAGTCCTGCAGGCTTTTAAGCACAGTGTTCATGAATCCTCTGTCTCCAGCTACCCTATGTTAAAATTTCCAGGACAAGACATTTTTCCTGTCATTCTTTGGCTTTTCCACCTAAGACTTAGATGTTGCCTTTAAATTGATATGAAGGGTAGCTTTAGGTCACTAATAGAAGTGTTCCTCACCTGACTTCTTGTCCTTAATTAACCATTATTTGAAACTGTATGAAAGGAGAGGTGCGTAACTAGGTATCCTGAACCTCTAACAGCCCTGTTTTTCTTAACCCACACTCAGGGCAATCTAATTTATTACTATTGTCACCAGATAGTAAAAGAATAAAATAAGATATAAGAATAAAAATATGATTATCATCTTTTGTATCCTCACAACAGCGAGTATAAAGAAATAGTTACACCATCTTTGAGGAAATTAGGAAATAAATATGAATCTGAATAATAATATGCTGTAGACAAAAGCATAGCACAGCCATTAAGTCAAGAATTAGATGACAATACATAGTAACACTAATATCATTTAAAATGTTTTTGACTAACCAATAAAACTAGATAAGAGAAAATAACGAATTGTAAAAATTGAAAGGAAGAAATTTATTTCTAGATGCTATAGTTCACCTGAACAATATAAGAAGCTATATTAAACTATTAATCCAAGATAATACTACAACACTATTTTAAACAATGCAGGGATTAAGTAAAGCATTCTAAGCAAGAGTTTTCTTATAGCTTTCCCTGTATAAAGACCAATAATTTGTAAAATGTAAGAAAAAGATATTATCCCTTTTACTGCAATAATAAAATTATAAAATATCTAGGAATAACTTAACATGAAATATACAAGCACATATAAAATATACCAGATGGAAATGACCCTCAGAAACAGTGATGGTCATTGTTCAAATTGGAGAGATTTCTTTGGGGAATATTGTGACTATATACGTTACATTAGAAGAGGTGCATGTATATTTCTGAGCCAGCATTTCTGTTTGTTTATTTACCCTACAAACACTCGTGTGTGCAACAAAGTATGAAAAGGATATTTAATGCAACACTGAAATGGTAAAAGATTGAAAATAAAGTAAATTCTGTTGAATTAGGGACAAGTCAAATAATTTATGGTACATTCTTGCAGTGGAGTGATATGTTGCCATTTAAATATCTGTCTCTTTGGGGACCTAATAAGGAATAACACCCAAGAAACAGATTTTGGGGAAAGAAGCAAGGTATATATGTGTGTTTTTAAAAAGATGTTTAACTACATACACATAACAAATACATGTATATACATACTCATATATGTGCATACATTCTCATATACTTGCATGCTTGTATATGCATCAGTTTCCTGTGGATGCTTATACCTCCTCCCCCAAATGATAACAGCAGATCCAAAATGAGTCCTGGAACAAGGGGTAAGCACCACAGCCTTTTTGTGAAGTTCTCTGTGAAAAAAAATCACTAAGGTAAAAAGTTATCCATATACACAATGAATTAAAGTTTAGTACTTCTTCATTTATAATGGTATTAGTTATGTACTATCCTAGGGAGAAATTAGAAAATAGTCAAATTACACTCTCTGCTTTATGATTCAGATGAAAATGTCTGACTTAGAATAACTAGAAGGTACCAGAAGGATACTAAAGTTTTATGACATATCTTTTGATGATACTGTTTGAACTTTTCATTATCAGTTGGACATTATTTTTTGACTATTATAATTTAAATATCTAAATACAAAGAAGTAATCTCATATCCAGAAATTGATTATAAATCCCAGAGTCTGTTCACAGAGGTCTCTACATGGTCAAATGACCTTTATGAGCACCACACAACCAATTTCTGGGTCCCACAATTACTTAGGTCATGAGTATAAAGCAAGTTCTGATTACAGGTCTTGCCTCTGTGATGAGCAGCTGAATGATCAATGTTTCCCAGAATCTCTTTTTGAAAATGGTTTCTGAGAAATGATCAAGGAACGATGTCCCTACTTTGGTTCTTTATTTTGATTGAAGCTGAAATTAGCTAACATTTCTGATTTTGAATCTTAAAGTGGAAATAATGTTGAGTTAACTGCCAAATGAATGCCAATTATAGTTCTTCACTTTACAAAATAGCACATTAAAGAAATCTCACTGTGAATTTCTTTATCCTTAATTCACATTTGGTCTCTCCTCTTTGATCAGTATCTTTAAATCTTAAAGGCAGTTACAATGCTTGAACTAGTAATGATAGTTCACTGTTCTTAAGTCAAATGCTGGGTCTGTCCTACCAGTAATGGCGACAATTTGATGGTTTCTTTTGGCATGTATCTGGCCAAATCAGACTTCAAGGTAGCATTAAACATCATACACAGAATCTACCCTGCATTGTTCCTTAGACTTTGGTCAATTAAAACCTGCCCCATTTATAATCATCATTATATTGATTCCACAAACACAAGCACAAACAACATATGAATATTCTATGTCATAATTTAAGGCGATCCCCTTTTCCTATCAAGTAGGTCTCAAATATTTACCGAACTTGAATATATAAATGATAACAGTTTCAAAGAATAGTAAAATTGTTTATCAATAATATTTTCATAACATAATAATGTCAGCACATTTAACTAGCATTAGTGATAAATGCTAGTCTCTATTAAAGTCTCTACTTCATGAAAATTTTACTCAAATCATTCACATTCAACTTCAACATCAAGGTATCCTTCATAACCCAAAATTCTTTATTTAACATTGTTTTTTTTAATCTAAATTGTTATATAACAATTTTTGGGTTGAATTATGATTAATGTCAGAGATACAGACCCTGTTGAACTCTTGTATTATTCTATCACTGTAAATATGTACCAAATCCACAAGGACCCACACATGGCATTCATAGCAGAATTTCTTTTTTTAAATTTTTTCCATACGTTTTTATTTGTGATCTCAACAGTGCCAAACACTTACTGATTCCTTTTCAAATTGATCTTTAAAAGATTTATTTAAGATATTATATACATTAAGTTCATGAGGTTCCCCATCCAAATAAAATCACCATTTTTTTCTTCTTCCTTTGACTTCTACTTTACCTATTAAACTGAGTAATCATTGTAAACATCTAGAGCTATTATTATTTGCACTTATTTGAAGCCAAATATTTTCTAAATCCAGGATGTTTTAGTCTAAATATAGACACGTAATATGAAATTCTTTATAACACTTAAAAAACAATGCATTTTATTCTTTATGAAGAGTAATTATTAAGAGCAAAATATTTACAACTTATTTTAGAATATATTGAAGCTATATATCCATTGCTTCACCAGGAAATGAAACAGTAGTCTGATTTTCAATTCTAACTTTATTAGTCACAATACCTAATAGATACTGTAATGGTTTCAGAGTTTTATTTAATTATGAATTCCAAAAATATAAATTGGATTATTCTTGTGGACTAATCTGTTCATCTGGGCATGATTAAGTTAGGATTAGGGTGTTAACTGCCACGTCAGTGAGACGTTGAGCCCCACCCCTCGGTGGGCGTGGTCTCAAGTATAAAAGGCTAGACAAGAGGCAGCAGAGCAAGCAGATTGAGAAAAGCAGATTGAGAGAAGCAGATTGAGAGCAGAGATTTAGAGAAGCAGATTTGAGAAGCAGTTCTGATGTTGGAGTGAGCCGTTTGCCCGATAGTCTACAGCTGCCTTGTGGAGAGACGTAACACATAGAAATCCTCATGGTCTACAGCTGAACTCGTGAAGGAAACAGAAGCTAAGCCCGGAGAGAAACACAGCCCCGGGAACAAAGGAATCCAGAAGCCTGAACCCTAGAGAGGTCGGCAGGCATCTTGCTCCAACACGTGGACTTTGGTATGGGAAGAAATTTATGCTTTGTGGCCTGATAACTCTAAACTTCTACCCCAAATAAATACCCTTTATGAAGACTGACCAATCTTTGGTATATTTCAAAAGGCACACCTTTGGCTGACCAAAACAGATACCCAAGAAGAGATTTAAGATTTTAATATGTTTCATTTTATTTTGTTTTGTTTTGATTCCTTCTAATTGGATGTGTTAGAGATGATATAGGATTTCAGCTAAAAGGGAGTTAAGTATGAGTTTATGTGCCTTGCTTCTCATGTCCAGATGTCACTAGAGCCCTCAGGAGCACTTTTGTTTGATGCTTTGTTTACTGTGACAGTTAATGAAATCCATCTGACACCTACATAAGCATAACCTCCAGAATGACCACCTGACTCACTTTGAAATTGCTTAGCCATAAAAACTCTTATTTTATTTAATGTTTCCCCCTTTTGGTTAGGTCTTTTTCAAAAGCCTCATTGGTTGGGGCTTGGTAGCATTCCCTTTTTGACAGGGAAGCTTAATCCCCAGAATCATGTCCCATGTCAGGAGGAAGATAATGAATTCATTTGCTGAATTTGGCTTAGAGAGAGGCCACATTTGAGTAACAAGGAGGTTTTCAGGCAGTAACTATAAGGCATTAATTATAAGCAGCATTGTATTTGAAAGAAATTTTGAGATGTTTTAGCACTAACCTATAACTTCCCAGTGGTTATAGACTAAAGGTTTCTGTAGTTCAGTCACAAATAACTTAAAAGTGAGAAAATCTAAGAAGATATTCTGAGGGAGAGTTATAGAGATAAAGAGAGAAAGAGAGAAGAAAAAGAAGAAGAAAATGGCAATGCAAAAAACAGAGAGATAAAGTAAACTCTTTCTAACACTTTTATCACTGATTCAAACTGTTCTAGTCAATTTAAAATAATTGGATTGGCAGCAAGAGAGTCTGGATTGCTACAGTGAGAAACTGGATGATAGATAATCAAAACTTGTTGAATATTTAGAAAATGACCCTATTTCAAACATTATTTATTTATGGAAGAAAGGACAAGGAAGGTGTTTTTTAAAACAGTAAGGGAATTGTTACTCTCTTTAAAGGTCAAAGAACTAAGAAAGGTGATATCTTTTACTCCTGACAACAATCTAATTTTGCCTTAGATATATGAGCAGGATGTATCTAAATGGAAAGCAATGAATAGTTGATATCTCAGAGTCCAACATGAGTGCACAGTGAAATAATTAACTTTATTATTGTACCCTAGATATGTATTTTTCATTTATGTTTCCATCATTAATGATAAATTATGGAAAATATTTATTTAAGAGTTGACACGAACTGCCACTTCAGATTATGTTTAATCTACCACCAAAAAATAAACAAACAAAAAAATTCTAATGGATTCTCAACTATGAAAATTTTATATAAGGAAATAAAAACCTATTGTTAACCAATGTTATAATATAGTTGTCTAGAGAGACATATTATATATGTATATTATGTAGAGTTATAGAGTAATGGAAAAATTAAAAAACAGATAGATGGTTTTGTCATATTTTTAATTTCTTCCTGGGATTCCCTGAACAACAAAATGATTTTTAAAATTTGTATACATTAAAATTCAATCTTTGTGATATTAATTGTTTGAGTTTTAGCAAATGCATATTACTATGTATTTAAAATTACAGTGTCATAGAGATTACTTTTAACATAACAGGAAAATTCCCAAAACATTACCAACTCAACTTTCCTCCCAGCAAACCCCGGCAACCACTGATCTTTTTATAGTCACTACAGTTTTGGAATTTTCAAAATGTCATATAATAGGAATCATATTGTATGTAACATTTTCAGACTGGCTTCTTTCACATGGCAATATGCATGTAAGAGTCATCCATGTGATTTTGTGACTTAATATTTCATTTATTTTTATTGCTGAATAATATTCCATTATATAAAAGTAGCATGGTTTTTGTTTATCCGTTCACCTTTTGAAGGACATCTTGTGTGCTCTCCATTTTTTGCAATTAATCAATTTTCTAAAAATATTTGTATGTAGGTTTTTTTTGGTGTGTGTATGTAAGTTTTCAAATCAGATTTCTCTACCTTGGCCTTTACATGACCTTATTCCTTGTTTCTGTCTCTCTTTATCTTCCTTTATAAAGATACTTACCATTGGATTGAGGGACCACCCTCATCCAGAATGATCTTAATATCCTCAACTTATTTACATTTGCAAAGACTTTTTCCAAATAAGATAGCATTCATTCACAGGAGACATATCATTTTTTGGGGTTCACTATTCAACCCACTACTGGAAGTGTTCCCTCTGCTTCTATGTTCTGTAAGAGATGGTGGAAATTTGCTATCATTTTTTTTCCTTAAATGTTGGGTAGAATTCATCAATGAAAATTTCTGGAACTGGTGCTTTGTTCCTTGAAAGGATATTAAGTATTTTTTCAGTTTCTTTAATAGCTATACTATTCACTTTGCTTCTCCTGTGTAAGTTTTGGTAGTTTGTGTCATTCAAGAAACTGATACATTTCACCTAAGTTATCAAATTTGTAGGCATAGACTTGTCCATGCTATTCTTTCATTATTCTTTTAACATCAGGAGGATTAATAGTGATGACCATGTTTTTATGTCTGATGTTAGTATATTGTGCCTTCTCTTTTTTTGTCTTGCTAAGCCTGTGCTGGGAATTGAATCATGCTCCCTCAAAAGACATGTTCAAGTCCTAATCAATTGTCCTGTTGGTGTGGACTCATTTGTGAGTAGGATCGTCAAAGATTCTACTTAGATGAGACCTAATTTACTCAAAGTGGCCTTTAATCCATATGACTAGAGTCCTTTTAAGCAAAGAAAATTCAGATACAGTCACTAGAAGGCAGAAGCATAAACCAGAGAAGGAGAAAGAGAGATAGAGACCAATATCATCCTGTGACAGAGGCAATGATCAAGCCAGGACCAGAATGCTACAGGCTCCAGGAAAAGACATGGCCTGGCAGTACCTGAATGTTAAGCTTCTAACTTCTGAAATTGTGAGACAGTAAATTCCCACTAGTGTGTGGCATTTATAATAGCATCCTAATAAACTAAAACAACCTAAGTTGAGGTTTATCAGTTTTATGTATCTTTTCAAAAAAATCTTTCAGTTTTGTTGGTTTTCTCAATTGACTTCCTGTTTTTTGTTTTATTGATTTCTTTTTTAATGTTTTTTTTTATTTTTAAAGAATCTTTAGATTACATAAATGTTACATCAAAAATATAGGGTATTACTATATACCCCACCCTTTCACCCTCCCATACTTTCCCGCCTTAAAAACATCTTTCATTAATTTGGTACATTTGTTACAATAGATAAAAACATTGAAGCATTGTAATAGCCAAGGTCTATAGTTTACATTATAGAGTACACTATGCCCTATACAATTTTATAGGTTTTGGCAAAATGTATAATGGCCTGTATTTGTCATTGTAATATCAGGCAGGATAATTCCAATATCTCCAAATGCCCTGATATTGCACCTATTCTTCCTGCTACTTCCCCTCAGAACCTATAGTGGCCACTGCTTTTGTATCAATGATACAAGTTCTTCCACTGTTAGAATAATCATAAGTCTACTTTTATTTGAATTTATAATTGACACTATACTTGTTCAATATATGTCCCAGAGAATTAAATATTCAGTCTGTTTGTATGCTGGTTGAGCCCTGAATCTCAGCAGAGTTGCAACAACTACTCATCCATTCATTGGACTCACCCAGGACAACTAACAAAAGGATGATGATGGACAACACCCATCCCAGGAAGTGGAGAGTATCTGCAACTGTAAGCAATACAGTTCCATTCATCTGCACCATGGGATCTAAACTCTCTCCCAATCAGAGATAGGGTGGGCATCACCATCCCCAAATCCTTAAGATTGAGGAATGAACAAACATAAGGATGGAAAGCAACTATGGACTAAAATAGTTTCATTGATTTCTGATCTAATTTTTACTATATTTTTCTTCGGCTTGCTTCTTGCTTTAGGATTAAATTCCTCCCCTCTCATTTTCTAATATAGAATCTTAGATTATTGGTTTTATTTCTTCCTTCTTTCCTAATATATGTATTTATTGCTGTCAATTTCTCTCTAAGCAATGCTTTTGTTGCACAATTTTTGCAAAGATGTATTATAATTTTCAATTGGTTCAAAATATATTTAGTTATTCTTGAGACTTATGTTTTGATCTGTGTTATTTAGAAATAAGTTACATAGTCTCCAAAAATATGGGGTGTTTTCCAGCTCTTTTTCTTTTGTTGGGTTCTCAATTCATTCCATTGTGGTTTAAAAATATACTTTGTTTATTTCAATTATTTTAAATCTGTTCAGGTGTGCCCTTTGACCCAGATTGCAAATTATATTTATAAATTTTCTATGTGAGTTGGAGAAAAATGTGTACTCTGCTGTTAATGGATGGGGTTTTCTACAAATATGAATTAAATCAGGTTGATTGGCAATGCTATTCAGGTCAACTATATCCTTACTAATTTTCTGAGTGATCTATCAACTATTGAAATAAAGATATTAAGATCTCCAACTTTAATAATGAATTTGGCTTTTTCTCCTTGCAGTTCCATCTTATTTTTCTTCTTATATTTTGACAATTTGGTGTTAGGTGCATACATAATAAGGATTGTTAGAGCTTCTTGGAAGATTTACTTAAGTATCATTATATAAAGCATCAATTTATTCCCCTAATTTTTCTTTGTTCTGTAGTTTGATTTGCCTGAAATTAATATAGCTACTCAAGATTTCAATTAATTATGCTACTCCAGCTTTTATTTAATTAGTCTTACCATGGCATAACTTTCTCCATCCCTTTACTTTTGACTTATTTGTATATTCATATTTAATTTGCATTATTTGTTGACAACAGATAGTTGGATTTTAAAAAATCAATTCTAACAATCCTTCTCTTTTAATTGATATGTTTCAATCATTCATATTTAAAATTATTATGGATATAGTTGGATTAATATCCACCATGTTTGTAACTGTTTTCTATTTATTGCATTATTTTCATTCTTTTTTAACTTTCTTTCTTTTTCTGATTTCACTGGTTTAATTGAACATTCTATATCATTCCACTATATTTTCTCTGTTATCATATCAATTATATTTGTTTCAAAGTTTTTTGGTTGTTGCCTTAGAATTTACAATATACATTTTTAACTAATCTAAACTACTTTAAAATAACACTATAGTGCTTCACAGTTACTGAAATTTTCTTATAATAGAGCATTACCAATCATCCCATATGGCTATCATTCATTTCACTTATCCATATGCTATAATTGTCCAATATATTGCTACTATTATTAATTTATGCTAACATTTAAATTTAGGTCAATTAAGAATAACAAATGCAAAATTTTATTTTACTTTCATTTATTATTTCTTTATGCTCTTCCATTTTTTAAGTAGATCTCACCTATATCATTTTCCTTCTTCCTGTTGAACTTCTATTGATATGTCTTGAAGGTCAGATTCTGCTAGTGATGAATTATTTCAATCTTTGTTGAGAAAGTCTTTATTCTTCCTTTATTTTAGAAAGCACTTTTTGCTGGATATAGAATTCTAGGGTGGTGGTTTTGTTCTTCAGCACTTTAAATATTTCACTTTAGTCTCTTATTGCTTGCATGATTTTGGAAAAGAAGTCCACTGTAATTCTTATCCTTTGTTCTTCAACAGGTAAGGTGTTTTCTTTTCTCTGGCTTCTTTCAAATTTTATGTTTGATTTTCTAAAGTTTGAATGCAACATGTCTAACTGTAGAATTTTTGCCATTTACTCCACTTGTTTTTCTCAAGCTTCCTGCATCTGTGGGTTGATGTCTATGATTAATTTTGAAAATTTCTCAGCCGTTATTACTTCAATTATTTCTTCTGTTCCATTCTCCTTTTTTCTCCAGGTATTCCCCTTACACATATGTTAAACTCTTTCAAATCATCCCAGACTTATGGACGTTCTGTTCTTCTTGTTGTTTTTATTGTTATTGATCATTCTGTTCACTCTTTCTATTTCAGTTTGGAAACTTCATTGACAATCTTCAAGCTCACTGATTTTTTCCTCAGTCATGCCCAGTCTACTATGAACTATCCTTCATTTCTGTTACTTTGTTTTTATTTCCAGCATTTTATTTTTATTTTTACTTTGAATTCTCATCCTTCTGCTTCCATTACCCATATGTTTTTTAATCGTGTCTTCTTTTTCCATCACAATCCTTAAAATATAACCATAGTTATTTTAACTATCCTGCCTAATAATTCCACAATCTCTGTCATATTTCAGTCTGGGCTTGATGCAAGATCTGTCTCTTTAGATGTTTTTTTAAAATAGCCTTTTAGAATGCCTTGTGATTTTATTTTCATTCTTGAAAGATGGACTCAATATATTGGGTAATAGGAACTGAAATAAACCTTTAGTGTGAGGTTTTACATTACTATGGCTAAGAGTTAGGCTGTGTTTAATGTTTACTCTAGGTGTATGTGTAAGAAGGTTCAAACTCTTCTACTGTGTTATTTTTAGTATTCCTTGTTTGACTTTGGTCTTCCCTAAGAACTCTTCCTTAAATAGGACCTGTGTCTTGCATCTCTATAACCCACTGTAAATATAGCAGATCCTGTTAGTGTAGTTATAAGATTTGGGGGAAGAGAAATGTTCCATAGTTTCATCATTAAATCTCTGTCTCTTAGTGGGCATGAATCACTCACTTTCATTTTTTTTGTCATTGTTGTTGTTATTGTTGTTGTTTTCCAGTCCTCTCATTAGGTAAGACAGAAAAGATTGAGTGGACTGTATTTAGGATGAGAGTAGGTGAGATTAAGCTCTGGCAAAATCTTCTTCCCTTGATGGCAGGCATTTATTGAAAATGCTCTGGGTATTCTTCACAATGATTACTCCTCCCTCACCCTGCCAGATTCACAAAGGGATCTTTCTTGGTTCTTCAATGTGAGAAC
Organism: Chaetophractus vellerosus; assembly: GCA_004027955.1. Lineage (NCBI taxonomy): Eukaryota > Metazoa > Chordata > Mammalia > Cingulata > Chlamyphoridae > Chaetophractus > Chaetophractus vellerosus. The sequence goes on from PVKH010000472.1 coordinate 17,345, forward strand.
TTGGTGGAGTTCCTATAGGTAAAACCAAAGAAAGTGTGCTTCTCTGTGACTGCAGCCCCCAGGAGTTTCTCACTCTTATTTTAGTTCACACTCAGCCCTCACAACTTTAAAAAAATTACTGTTTGTCTTGTTTTATTTTTTATTTTTCTAGCTGGTTTTGTGCCAGGTAAACAGATTTCAGCTGTGACTTTCTGGATTCATCTTTCTTCCAGATTTCAGGAGACTTGTTTGTCCTGTGATTTAAGTTATCTGATGTGTCTAAAATATTGTTGCTTCTTAGTTTCTTCAGAATATTTTTTTTGTATGTATGGGAGGGACAACCTCCAACATTTTTATATGTCAGAACAGACACAGAAAATCTATACTAGACACTTATGGCCCTAGTAAATCATAAGAAAGTGAAGACTAAATTCTTAATTATTCTGCTTTACAGCATTACAGTATAACAAGATAAATCATTTCTTTTGACCTAGCCTTAAAATTAAACTTCCTGAGTTAGGAAGATAAGACCTGATATTTAAAAGTTATAGGTGTAATTTTAAAATACTTAACCAAATACAAATCAAAACTGGTTTATATACTCATTTTATTATAATTCTTTGGATTTGAGGAACTGTGTGAATAATTTCCTGATTAATGACTTTAACGTAAAGAATCACTCTGTGTCATTAGAAGTTTTTTTGAATAATCTGTTCACTATTCATTGAGGGCCAGATGCATAGCTTCCTTCCTCCTCTCCTCTATGGAGAAGGGAAGTAAGCATTATCTATTTTTTTAAATTTATTTTGCCATGTACTTATTGATATATGAATGGACAAAGAAAATTTATACCTAAAAGCAACCAAAGCAATTTTATCTGTTATCAAGTCAATTTAGCTTCTGGATAACATCCAAATATATGTATAAATGCTCCTTTCTGGATACAGAATATTTGCATATAAAGCAACCATATGTAAAGTGTATATATTACAACAGAAATAATAAATAACTGGAACAAAATCATTTTTTAAAAAGAAAAATCTGTGACAATACTGCCAATTTGGAATTTCAGTTGCTTACTCACCTGCTGCTTAGTGCAACACACTCTAAAAAACATAACTTATATTCCAGTGTCATTAGTAAAAAGATTTAGAATTGAAAAAGTTTAAGGTTTCTATAAAATTCATTAACATTTCTTAAACTAAAGTATCTTAATCTTAAGAAAGATAATTATTTAAATATTTGTGCAGGATACTTTGGAAAACAACACATATTTTAATGGACATAGATGGATGAAAATTGCATAAATGAAGTAGTACAAATCCTTACATATGAAGAGTTTAAGCTTTCCAAATTTAAGAAAATTTTTAAATGTCTGAATGGCCTAAGTGTTTTCTTATGATTCTCTGTGTTTGCTTATGATTATTTTAAGCTCTGTTCAATTTTGTCCATGCATGAAACTTTGCTAAATTATTAAATGCAAATAAGCTAAAATAGTCCACTTCAGGACTGCGTTCAATACTATTTAAAAGAGTATGTGTAATCTATGGTTATTATCATCTTGTTAGATTAAATACATTAGAGGGTGAATTAAGGGTTTTTACCAACCAATTTGATAAGAAGTAAGCATTATTTTCTAGTTTTGAAACTCAATTTTTTCTGATCTTCATAGATTAAAATATTTTTAATGAATTCTGATTATAAATATGCACTTTGTAAATGTTGGTTGAATTGAAATCCTTAAGTTAATTATTGGATACATGAAAAAGGAGTGCAGTATTTCATCCTAAATCTGTGTTACCCAAGTTTCAAAATTACTTTTCTATGCAATATTTCAGTTTAGCCATTGTACATTGTCAACCTGGATGCAAATATGGGGCCATGTTCCAAATACATCCAGAATATCACAGTTTCTTTACATCAAAGGAATGTGTAGAGCAATTTCCTCCTTAAAACAGTTGTGGAAACACATAAATTTTGTTCCTGGTTATGATCAACTTTTCTTATATTAGTTTTTCCCTGTATTTCATATATCCCCTTTCTATTGGTAATTGAACTGATTTGTAATAGAGACTGTTATGGGGATGAAACTTTTTCTTAGATATTTATACATGCTTAGGTTTTAGGTAGTTGAATTATACTTTATTAATTTTTTACTTAAATTGGTCTGATTGATCCTTATATAAATTTATCATCAGCAGTATTATAATGATTCATTTCTCAAACTGTCCCACAAGAATAAAAATTATTCAGATGTTTTCATGAGCTCAGCTGGATGCTGACAAGGAAAACTGGGTATCAATGATTTGCAATTCTTTCCCTACATTGTTATATGATCATTTCACCTAACTCTAAAATCTTTGTTTTCTAATGTGTAAAATTAAGGCACTTAGATAAAGTTGAGCTGAAACCATTCTGGAGCTAAAATTTTATTATACTTATATCTAATCTCAATATATACCCCTCTGTTTTACTGTACTTATTTGTTAACTGAAAGAAATTACATTGAATATAATATTAGTTGATTTTTTCATGTTTCATTAACATAACAACTACTTCATCTCATTTTATTTGGTCTTCAATAAAGACTCCAATGAAAGAGATATTATTTTAGAATCATATTAAATATTTAAAAAGAAAATATTATTAAATAACATAAGGCAATACAAAAACCAATAGTGCTACAAAGCATGTTACTGGAAATAAAAATTAATGTCTAAAAAATGAAAACATTCAATCATGGAAAAACGTAATATAAAAACCAACTTCATTTCCAAACAGAGTTAATAACTTAAATGGAAAAAAAAGGTATTTTGAAACTCATGTAAAAATTAAATTAAATTAATGAAAATAAATAAATGTATTCAGCTATTAAAGGAGAGGTCCTCTTCTTTGTAGGAACTTTCCATAAAACTATTTTAGTGAACACGTTATAATATTGTTATAGAAACAAAAAATTAAGTAAGTGCAACTGAAGCAAGAATAGAGAAACTGATCCTGTGTAGGAGCACTAACAAAAGTATTGTTTAAATTCTGTATTAAAGCTTAGATTAATAATTGGTACCCTTTAATAATTTGTTTAATAATGTGGAGAAATCAGGGTTATATAATGTTAGAAACAAGAATGAATTCCAGAAGTAAAATAGAGTTGAAGTAAAAATTAAGATTAAAGCCAATCATTTATCGAAATATCTGTGCAATCTCATATGGTGGTAATCTCCTTTAGCAAGATATGAAACATAAATTACAACAGAGAATACTTTAATATGTATTAACTAAAATAATATATATATATTGAAAAGGATTTCATCAACATTATTAAAAGATGGGAAAAATGGAAACTTTTTCAATAAGACTAGTGTTAATTTTGATAACATATTTTTGAAAAAAGTAAAATGACACAACTGAAAAATAGGAAAAGTATATAACAAGGCCATCCAAATAGTTAAAAACATATTAAGTGATGATTAGACCCCTGAAATAATAAACCAGGGAAATGCAAATAAATTCATCAAAAAACTCATAAAAGATAAGCATAGTATTTAATTATAATAATTTATAAAATACAATTCAACAACCAAATAATACAAGTTCATGTTTACATTTGAGAAATTTTTCATCTCCCAGAGAAATAGTCTATTGCAAAGAGAATGAAATAGAATTCAACTTGTAGACAGGTAACTAAAATAGTTGTAATATATGTACCAAAACATATATAAAAGACTACATATCATATTTGTAAGGACACAAAACTAGAAAAAAATCCAAACATCTGTCCACATTAGAGTGGATAATAATTGCTAGCGTAGTCATCAAATTGATAACTACGGAGCAATGAAAATTAATAAATACTGCTAAAACATGCCCAAATCTCCCCAAAATAATGTTGAATAAACAATGCTGCAGCCAATAGAATACATTCTGTTCATTTTCTTCCATGTAAAATTCATGAACTGATGAAGTATTCTACAATTTTTCATTTCTGAGGTTGACTTGAAGGGAGGGAAAACAATAGTGTTTAGGAGAGAACAAGCAGGAGCTTTGGGGGAAGAGAAGTTTGTTTCTTTGTCTTGGGTAGTGTTTGTATTTTGTGATAATTTCAACTGTGCACTTACAATTTTATACCATTATATTGAAGTCAAACATACAGAAAAGTGTACAAATAATATAAAATAAACAGAAAAAATGAGGTCATTTATATGAAATGTAATTATGAGAAGAATATATTTTTTTCCTTAAAGATCCATCTCCTTCTGGTTTCCTTATTTTTTTTCTTACCTGGGGGAAAAATACCTTCTGACTCAGGTTTAGAAATACTTTTTCAGCCATTCTACAAGGCATGGTAATTTATATATAGAAATGCTGATATTATATCAAGCATGTATGATTTTCAGTGGTGTTGCACTTGAAAATCATAAAATTTTTCCTCACGTTACTCTTCCTCATTACCCCCAACAATAGAAATACCAAATTAAATCATAGAATACTTAGATAATCTGGATAGACCAATAGAACTAGAAAATATGAGAAAGCTATTCCATAGTTTCCTTCTCAGGAGAATTTTGCTGTTGACTTTTCAACATTTAATTATCAGAATATGGAAGAGAGAAGAAAAGTTGAAACCTGTCCAATTTTTAAGATAATGTATTCCAGATTATGTAGACACAGACAACAGAAATAAGAACAATCTCATTTATAAACATAGATACAAATACTTAAAGTAATGAACATCAAAGAACAAATCATCTATAGTAAATTTTATCCTAGGAATCCTAAGTTATTTAATACTAGAAAAACTACTAATATAACGCATTGCCTTGATCAGTAGATAAGTAAAATGTATCACATTTTGAATAAAATTCTTAAAAATTATTAAATGAAACTCAACTATTATTATAATAAATCATAGAAAGCTCTCCTTCTGACAAGAACGATGGGGAATTCTTTTTGTTGCTATGCTTTATATTGTATAGCCCTATTATTTCTCATCAGTGCTAATTAGACCATGGTTTGATACCTGAGCAAAATATAGCCCTCTATAAATGACCAATGCTATTTGAAATGGTCCGGCCTGATTAGATATCTCTTCTAAGTAAATCAAATCAAATTACCTGCTTTTAGCATTGTAAATATGACAAATAGATTTAAAAAATGAAAAAAAAATTATGAAAAGATGAAAGACACAGTACAAAATGTTGTAGAAACCATGTGCATATGTAAGCAGAATGAATAAGTGAAGGTACAGGTTCAACACCACTGGACTGAAAAACACAAATACAAGAATTAATCTTGAAATTATCATCAGACTAATAGAACTTTCCGGATTATGAAAGACCTTCCAATCTTATTGGTTTTAAAGTTACTGAAACTATTTACTATTCCTCATTTATTGATTCTAAAAACTAACAGTTCCCTAGTCTGTGTCAGGCACTGTTCTAGGTATTGGATAGCATGTGTTTAACAGGATTAAACTACTGCTTTCACAGAGCCTACCTTCCAATTGGGGAGAGAGAAAGTACACAAGTGAACATATAAGTAAGTATCAACAGTATTTATTTTAACATAATTATTTTAACATAATACCAGTGTTAAAAGTTATGAAAAATATATGAGAATCATAAGTGATGATTGAGTGTTTTAGTAGGAAAAAAGTAAAATCTTCTATTTTAGGTAAATTGATCTCTTTTGAAGACCTTTGTAGTAGGAGTATGTGGACATAATCAACTTCAAGTCCAAAGTCAGCTAAATTTTCAAAATAAAATAGTACAATGCTTTGCAAGATGTTTTTTATTTCATAGAAGTAATATTTATTACCATATAATTTAAAAGCAGGTAAATTCACCTTAAAACCTGTGAGTTTGATAGTTTAAATATATATGTATATCCATCATCACAATCATATATAGAATATTTCCATCACACTAAAACTTTCTTTGTTCCTCTCTGTTGTCAATTCTCTCCCTGAGACCCCTAGTCCTTGGCAACCACTGATGTGATTTCTTTGAAAAAGAGCTTTGCATTTTCCAAAGAGCATATAAATGGAATCATTCAGCATGTTGCCCTTTTTTTTGTCTGACTTCTTTCATTTATCATTATGCTTTTGAGATGTGTTCATGTTATTGCATATGTTCAGGGACAGTTTTGCCACCCTAAAGAGAGGGCAGAGTACAATCCCCAGGGATTAGGGAGGCTGAGGTTATGCCCCATAGGTCTGAGAGGGGTGGCCTGTCCCCCATGGATTCGGGAAGACCCAGGTGGCAAACTCATTGCTCTGAGAGTATTGGGCCTGTATGCCAAAGATTAGGGAGGATGTTGTCTTCACTTCATTGTCCTAGGGGTGATAAGATTCTAACCAAAAGATTTGATAAAGTGTGGCAATCACTCCAATACTCTTGGAGAATGAGGTCTGGATCTTGGTCAACACCCAGATGTTTGATGAGGGTGGAGCCAAGAAAATGGCTGTTGTGCAAGTCAGTGAAAAGGGGAAGTCCCCATATGGCCCCAGGAAGAAGAAACCATCATCTTAAGAATGACTCTCAAACTTTGACACCTAATGAAGTATGCCCTGCAGGTTTATGGGAACTGTAGGAGACACATGACTCATAGTTCCCTTCCAATTTCTCATTACGGTAATGCAAATGTTTATCCTTTTACTATCCATTTGTGTATCAGAAGCAGACAAATGTTTTGTAAGTTTCAGAGTCTAGAGCAGATAGGACTTTGCCCCAAGACAAACCGTATTTCTTTAAACTAATTGTAACATGATTTTGTACTTAACATTGCTACTGAAATGAGGATTTTTGAATATTGTCATTCTTTTTGGAATTCAGAGAATGGAGTATAGCAGTTTGATATTGTTTATGAATTTAAAAAATAAATATTGGATTATATTTGTTAAATGATCTGTTCCTCCGGGCCTATTAGATTGGATTTGATTCAGAGGTTTCACTTTTACTTGATCAAATTATGATTAGGGCTTTGATTTGACCACATAAATAGGATGTTGAGTCCCCACTCCCTTGATGGGTGGGGACTCATTGAGAAAACCACACGGCAAAGCAGAGAGTGGATTTTTAATGCTGGAGTGCCGGTAAGGAAAGACATAGAGAAGCAGATATGTGAGGAAAGAGAGAAGACTCTATTAGACATGGCATAGACCCTGGGAAAAGAGACAAGACATTCCCCTGATAGTTTACAGCTGGCCTTGTGGAGAGACCAGAATAGCTGAGCCCAGGGAGAAATAAGCCCCAGGGGAGATGGTACTTATCCCAGCCTACAACTGATATTGCAAGAAACTGGAACCATGGAGCCTTAAGAGGAAGAGAAAGGCTGGATCCTTGCAAACATTGACAACCATCTTGCTCCAACACATGGCAGCAGACTTTGGTGAGGAAAGTAACTTATGCTTTATGACCTGGTAAGTATAAGCTTCTACCCCAAATGAATACCCTTTATAAAAGCCAACAAATTTCTGGTACTTTGCATCAGCAGCACTTTGGCTGTCTAATACAACAACTAATCATAGATGTTCAAACAAATCTCCTTAATAAATTCAATTTTATGTCTAAAGAGATTAATGATATTAAGAAGACATTGAATGGACACAAAGAAGAATTTGAAAACAAACATAGAAAAATAGCAGATCTTATGGGAATGAAAGGCACAATAAATTAGATTAAAAATACACCAGAATCATATGACAGCAGATTTGAGGAGGCAGAAAACAGGATTGGTGAGCTTGAAGACATGGCCACTGAAAGTGAAAATACAAATGAAAAGATGAAGAAAACAATGGAAAAAAAAATGAACAAGGTCTCAGGGAACTAAACAACAGCAAGAGGCATGCAAACATATGTGTCATGGGTGTCTCAGAAGGAAAAGAGAAGGGAAAATGGGCAGAAGGAAGATTTGAAGTAATATTGACAGAAAATTTTCCAACCCTGTTGAAGGGCATAGATAGCCACGTCCAAGAAGCCCATCATACTCCCATCTGAATAAATCTGAACAGACTAACTCTGGGTCACATACTTTCAGAATGTTAAATGCCAAAGAAAAAGAGAGAATTTTGAGAGCAGCAACAAAAAAGCAATGCATAACATATGTGATACCCAATAAGATTAAATGCCAATTTCTCATCAGAAATCATGGAAGCAAGAAGACAGTGGTATGATATATTTAAGATACTGCAAGAGAATAACTTTCAGCCAAGAACCTTATATCTGGCAAGACTGTCTTTCAAAAATGAGAGCAAGTTTAGAATATTCACAGATTAATGGAAACTAAGAGAGTTCATAACAAAGATTCTGGCCTTGAAGGAAATACTAAAGGGTATGCTACAACATGAAAAGAAAAGACAGGAGAGAAAGGCTTGGAAGGGAGTCTAGAAATGAAGATTTTATCCATAAAAATAGCTAAAAGTCTCAAAAGAGTGGTGAAAATAAAATATGACAAATAAAACACAAAAGTCAAAATGAGTGAAACAAGAACTGCCTTTAGAGTAATAACATTGAATGTTAATGGAGTAAATTTCCCAATCAAAAGACACAGGCTGGAGGAATGAATAAGAAATGATGAACCATCCATATGCTTTCAAGAAGAGACTCACCTTAGAACCAAGGATACCATTAGGTCAAAAGTGAAAGGCTGGAAAAAGATATTCCATGAATGCAGTTACCCAAGGGGAAAAAAAAAGCCAAAGTAGCTATACTTATACGGATGAAATAGACTTTAAAAGACACCAGTTATGAGCAATCTGAGGAGGAAGTTATGAAAAAATTCCATTTACAATAGTGAATAAAATAATCAAATATTTAAGAATAAACTTAATCAAGGATGCAAAGCACTTGTATTTAGAAAACTATAATGCATTGTTAAAAGAAATAAAAAGACCTGAATAATTGGAAGAATATTCCATGCTCATAGGTTGGAAGGCTAAATATAATTAAGATGTCAGTTCTACCCAAATTAATATATAGTTTCAAAGCAAATCAATAAAAATCCCACCAGCATTTTAAAAATAAGTGGAAAACAATTATCAAATTTATTTTAAGACTAAGGGGTCCCAAATAGCCAGAAACATCTTAAAAAGGTAAAGCAAAGTTGGAGGACTCTCACTTCTGGACTTTAAATCATATTACCTATCTACAGTGGTAAAAACAGCATGGTACTGGCATAAATACAGACACATAGACCAATGAAACTGAATTGATGGTTCAGGAACAGTCACTCATATCTACAGTCAAGTGATTTTTGACAAGAAAATCACCCAGAAGCAGTCATTTGCCTGCAAAGACACACAAAAAAGTAGAGTTCTTTTCATTCTTTTCACTGCCTACCTTAACCCTGGAGCCTGAGAAGAAGCCAGGTATCCGCATACTCACCCTCTTAGCTCATGGTCCCCCCCACTTAGACTGTCTGGAGCCCAGGGTGCATCTGTGGCTGTCACAAGGAGAAGGGGCTTTTCATCTTCCAGCAAAGGGTGTGCAAGCTGCTGTGTGACTGTGCTGGGCATCAGACGAGAAACCAGTTTGCATTTGAACGTTATCCTTACCGCATGTATTTATTTGAGGTGTCTTGTACTTGGCAAGACGCCTGTCAAATCCACCCAGTTGAGGCAGAACAGTCCACTCAACAAATGATGCTGAGAGAACTGGACATCCATAGCCAAAAGAAGGAAAAAGGATTCCTATCTCACACCTTAAACAAAAATGAACTCGAGATGTATCAAAAACATAAATATAAAAGCAAGAACCAAAAAACTTCAAGAAGAAAATGTAAGAAAACATGTTCAAGACATGGTGGTAGTTGGTAGATTCTTAAAAGAGACAAGAGGAAGACTGAGATGGACTGCTGATGCTTAATGTACACTGAAGTTTTAATTGCTTTATTGTAAAAGTGTGGAAATGTATAGAGTTGGTGGTAACACATTATAGTGAGTAACAGCTGGTTTATAACTGGGAATGTAGCTGGAAAAGGTAGTCTAGGGATGTAAATGTCAATTGAAAGAAAGCTAGAGAAAAATCTAGGGATTGATTAACACAATAAACCCAGAGGTGGATGAGAATTGTGGTTGATGGTACAGATGCAAGAATACTCTTTGTGAGCTAGAGTAGATGTACATCACTATTGCAGGGTGGTGGGAATGTGGAGAAGCTTAGGAAAAATACAAGAGTGACCTATGGACTGTAGTTAACAGCAATACTGTAATAGTCATGCAGCAATGCCAAAGATGTACTGAGTTGATAATGAGGGAGTATGGAAAAAGTGTGCCAAATGTACACTCTGACCATGGTTAGTGGTAATAGTCTGATGAAATTATTTCAAAATCTGCAACAATTGTCCCACTATGGTGTGATGTGTTGATGGAGGCATGTTTTATGGGAATTCTGCATATGTGCATGATTGTTTTGTAAGTTCACAAATTCTGTAATAAAATACATTTAAAAATAATAATTGGGGGAAAAATACACCAAATGTAAGATATGGACTATTGTTAGTAGGAAGATTTTGATTATATTCTTCATAATTTGTAACAAAAGTCTCATAACAATGCAAAACGTTGGTGGTGGGTTGAGGTATGGGACCCCTGTATGATGTTATACATGTTTGCTTTTTTAAGTTTGCCACTTTTACTATAAATTATTGTTTATGTATGCTCATGTATAAATTATACAAAAAATAAAAATAATAATAAGTTGGGTTTGGGGGAAATACACCAAATGTAAGATACTTTGGTTAGCAATAATATTTTGTGAATCCTCTTTCATCATCGGTTTAAATTGTTTCAGAACAATGCAAAGTATTGGTGGTAGAGTGAGGTATGAGAGCTCTGTACCATGTTATATTTGTTTGTTTAGTAAGTTCACAACTATTACTATACACTATTGCTTACATATATTTATGCATGAGTGATATACATCAATAAATTTAAAACAAAACAAAAAAAACTCCAAGCAAACAAAAAAAATTAGCCTTTTGTAGCTACCAAGTTCTATTAGTTTATCAAAAGCTGCCAATGCAATATATCAGAAATGGGTTGGGTTTTATAAAAGGAATTCATTTGATGTAAAAGCTTACCATTCTGAGGCTGCAAAAATATCCAAATCAAGGCATCATCAGAGATGCTTTCTCACCAAAGGCTAACTACTAACAGATCCTGGTGTCCTGCACATGGTGAAGCAAGATGGCAGGTCTGCTGGTCTCTCTCTACTTTCTGCTGGAGCTCAGCTGTTGGTAAGTAGGCATCTCTTCCTGGGCCTGATCTCCTTGGGACTTTTGGGGCTTCTCTGACTTTCTGCAGCTGTAGGCAAACCTGGAGTCCTCTCTCTCTCACATGGCTGGGTGAAAATGGCAGAGCTCCCTTTTCTATGTCTCCTTTCTCTCTATGTTTTCTCAGTTTATATAAGAAACAGCAAGAGGGCAGAGCTCAATCTGAGTCATGCCTCACTGATATAGAGTAATCAAAAGTCATCTGATGAAATCAAGTGATCTAATCAAGGTTTCTCAACTGAACTTAATGTAATCAAAGGGTCTGGCACCCAGAGGAAAGGATTAGTTCAAAAATGTAATCTTTTCTGGGATTCACAAAAGAGTTTCAAACTGTCAAACTCTACCCTCTGAATCCCAAAATGATATGATCTTTCCATATGCAAAATACATCCCTTATATCACAGTATTTTAAAAAGTCTTAAATCATTTCAATAGCAATACTAAGTACAAAATCTCATACAAATCAGTTATAGGCATAAAGTCTGTCTTGGGTCAAAATTCCTATCTGGCTCTAGAACTTTGAACCTTAGGAAACAAATTATCTGCTTCCAATGTACAAAGGAAGGTCAATCACAAGATAAACTTTTCTATTTACATAGGGAGAAATTGAATGGAAAACTGGCATCATGGGTTCCAAACAGTTTCAAAAACCTGCAGGGCATATTCCATTAGATTTCAAAGTCTGAGTGTTATCTAGAGAAAGATGGTTTCTTCTCCTTTGGGCTTCATGAGGATCCATCCCTTCTAAGGGCTTGCCTGGTGGCCATCTTCTCAGTTCCACCCTAATCAAGCATCTGAGTGACTGTTGAAATCCATTCCTCACCCTCCAAGAACACTGGGGTGATGGCCAATCTCTGGGTCACAGTCTAAAACCCCTTAGCACTGTTGGGTGATAGCAACATTCTTCCTAATCTCTGGCACACAGGCCCAACCTGTGCAGAACAGTGGGATGGTGACCTTATACTCCCTAATCAATAGAACAAAAGCCAAACCCCTAAGAGTAGTGGGGTGGTAACCTAAGTCTCCTCAACCACTTGGGAATGTGCTCTAGTCTTTCTGTATCCTGGGGTGGCTGAACTCTTCCTGAACAACAGACTGGAAGATGCACCCTCTTCAAATGCTCAAGCAAATGCACACTTTTTGCACACATAGTTGGGGTTCCACTCTTGGCTCAAGAAGATGTCTTACATCCAGACTTCAGCTTCCATGGTTTTCCCCTTGAAGTGGTTTACCCTTCAATCTCTCCCTTTTCTGTAACTCTTAGTCCAGGATGAAAGTTGTTTCATTCATATAGGTCTTGTAAATAGCTTGTTGGTTTTGCATACAGTTCACAGGTGTCCAAGCCATCATACAGTAAAACCTTTCACAATTTCTTCCTGGATAATTCCATTTCCAATCCTGACTTACAAGGAAATAACTGTTTCATTTCAAGTTCAATTCAGTCCTGACATGGTGCCTTGTTATCTGGGGACTTGTTTACCAGAGCTTAGAATTTTCCAAACCATTGTTTTCTGGTTTCCTTGAGCCCAGGAGTTCAGATGTCAGATTATTTCTCTCCTCTTTCATTTTGCTATATGATGGAAGCAGTTAGGCCACATTTTCCACATTTAATTAGAACATCTCCTCAGCTAAATATCCAAGCCCATCACTCTGAAATTCTGCCTTCCATCTAACATGAGGATTCACTTTTGCCAAAGCACTTTAAAGCATGGATCACATACCTTCCAGTCACAGTCATAATGTCTAAGGCAGGAGTTCTTAACAAGGGGTCTGTGAGCTTGCATTGAAATTCATAAAAAACATTATTCTTGTGGGGAAGTGTTGGTGCAGGTGTAATTCATTTATTAAATAATATGCAGTATAGCGTGGACTTAGTAACAGTTCTGTGGTTTTCACCTGACTGGCAAAGGGGTCTGTGGATAAAAAGGTTAAGAACCCCTGGTCTAAGGATTCATTAGAAGTAACTTTAGGGTCTATATTTCTACCAACAGTTTCTTCAAAGCAATTTAGGCCTTTTCTATCAAGCATCTCACAATTCCTCCAAAAATACCCTTTACCCTTTTAAAAGGCATTCCAACATTTTTGGTAATTGCAAACAGTGACACCCTACTCTTCTGGTACCAATTTCTGTATGAGGTTGCCAAAGGCTGCCAATAAAATATACCAGAAATGGGTTGGCTTTTATAAAGGGAATTCATTTGGGGTAAAAGCTTACAGTTCTGAAGCTGTAAAAATATCCAAATCAAAGCATTATCAGAGATGTTTTATCACCAAGGGTTGCCTGGTAGCAGATCCTGGAGACCTGCCAGTTAGTGAGGCAGAATGGAGAATCTGCAACCCTCTCTCTAATTTCTCTTGGACCTCAGCTGTGGGTTATCAGGCATCTCTCACTTGGCCTTTCTTCTTAAGCCTCTTAAGGCATCTCTGTCTTTCCACATCTGTAGGTGAACCAGGAGTTTTCTCACACAGCCAGCTAAAAATGACAGAGATCCCTTTTCTGCTTCTTTCTTTTCTCTCTGTGATTTCTGTTTATATAAGACTCAGCAAGTGGGTGGAGATGCAACCTGAGTCAAAACTCACTGATGTAGTCTAATCAATAGTGATCTAATCAATGTTCCTTAACTGAATTTAATGCAATCAAAAGGTCACACTCAGAGGAATGGATTAGTTCAAAAACATAATCTTTTCTGGGATTCACAAAAGAACTTCAAATTGTCACACAAATTATACTGAGAAATATTCTCTTTTACTGTGTAAATATGCAATTGGGATTCAAAAAGTTACTCTCAAAGATTTTGACTTCTTTTCCATTAATATATAAATTTCAGAAAGAATAGACTAAATGCATTTATTTATTGCTTGTTACACAAATTATTGTTAGTCATTTAAATTAAAAGTCTGAAGTGAACCATATGAAGTTATCAGTTTTGGAAAAATCACAAAAGAGACAAGAATTATAGAAGAACAAGAGGTATAGAAAAGTGGTAGAATTTTATCTGTTTTTATACTCAACTTTATTTCAACATATAAAAGTGGTTTAGTAAGTGAATCTATGACTGTATATATTCTTAATGAAACAGGTTTTTCCTCTAATAGACTGAATAAATTTATAATTAGAATTAGTTTGAAGAAATTTCAAAGTACCTATAACTTGTGATTCAGAATACCCTCACAATTTTTCAGCACTAAACACCTAAATTTCAATTAGTGCAACTAAGTTGAAATGTTGTGTGCCAAAAAGGATTATCATTACTGAAATAAAACTGGTCTAGATTATGGGCAAGTATCTAGGAAGCTATCTCAGAGTAAAAGCATGGATATAAAAGTGTTTTCAAACAAAAGAGAACAACATATATTACTGCTTTGAGAACAAAACAAAAACAAAATCCTCATAGCAGTTAAAATTCCCCTCTCTGTCCCCTTCCTAACAAAATTTGACTGTGTACCTATTTTTCAATAATTTATTTAAATGCCATAATTAAAATACCAACAAATAATTGTCTAATGTCTGATTTAGCAGTATGTGACATAATAGAGATCCCCATGTACCTGTGCAGCTATCAGCAGCTCATTTTAGATTACTCAGCAACCATATTCTATTTTCCTACTCTATTTACTCTCTTAGAGGACTACTTAACTCCTTTCTCATTGAATGTCCTATATTTAATCTCCATCTTCCCTCTCAGCTGGTGAATGTGCTTCTTATTTCACTAAGAAAAAAGCAAGGAGAAGAGAATTTGTACTGGTTCACATTCCATATGTCTCCTCTCTTTTATTTTTCTTCATAGTAGTTATCACCATCTGACATACTACATGTTATTTTTCTCTTCTTTATTTAATTGACTGTCTCTTTCCCACTCTATTAGGTGACCTCAATGAGAAGAGGACTTTTAGCCTTTTTTATTTACATCTATATTCCCAAACTGGCTTAATAGAGACTAATGAATAAATGTTAAATACATGAATCTTAAAAAGAAAATAATAAAGGGATATTAATGGTGAGTGCTTCACCTTTAGTTGCAAGTGTGTCATTGTAACATAATTATTTGTATGGTAATTTTATTTATTGTAATACAAATATAAAAATTTAGTAGTTCTTAGAGAGAACAATTATAATTAAAGTCATTTAAATACTAAAACGGTATAGTAATGTTTGAAGACCTATGGCAGAAAATTTACTCTGGAAATTTGAAGACTGCTATGGCCTAGACTAACTTCTTATAAGCACCAAGAGACATAGGTAAAATGTAATTATTAAAGCATAATGGGAAATAGCAATCAATTGGGAATAGTTTAAATATTCCTTAAGAGTGGAAAAATAAACTGTTACATTCATTTTATGAATACCATGCAAGCCATTAAAAAGAAGGGGTAGAACCTACATATGATGACTTGTAAAATCTAATAAGTAATTTCACAGAAAAGAGCAATTAAAATGAATATAAAAGTATATTCTATTTCCTATTTGGAATTATGGAAATGTTTTGGTAATGGATGGTGGTGATGATAGCACAACATTGTGAACACAATTAACAGCACATAAATACATATCTGAATAGGATTAAAAGGGGAAATGTTAGACTGCATATATAGTAACAGAATAAAATTTTTAAAATATCCACTGAACTACACTACACAAACAAAAAAGTATAGTGTGATCTAATTTATATTAAAATGAGTTATATGTTTAATACACATGTATACGGTAATATGCATATGTGTGTGTGTACACATTATACCTTCCAAAATTTTAGTTATATTTCTGTCTGTAGGAGTTTAGAAATGTGGCAGAGCAGGGTCATAAAAATTTTAAACTTTTATTCCATGTAATTATGCGTGCATGATTGAATGAATCTTTCACAATGAGATAATTTTCATGTATTATTTTTGTATTTCTTTTTGAAAAGAGCAGACATTGTCAACCTAGGCTCAATATGTCAGAAGCATTTAAATTTCAATGAAATTAAAGAATAAATGCTGCATCTACAGAAATCAATGAGCTTCTAAGACCCAGATGGAGACAGGTCTTTCAGTGTGTAGATGCTTATTTTTCATGTGAATAGATAGAAATTTTAAGAAGATTATAGCAAAAAAATGGAGAAAAACTGCCATTATCATTCTTGCCAATGATTATACAATCTATCAAGTTCTACCCTCTCCCTTTTATAATTTCCCTACTACTTACATACATGTAGCTTTGTTTATTTTAGCTTATTAATCTATCTTCATCCTTTGCTTTGTCTTCATAAATGTATTTATAAATACTTCTTATTTAATCAACCCATTTCTCAGTAAAAATCACAATAAAGAAACTCTAACAGCAAATGAAGAAGTGTTAATGAACTGAAAATAACACTCATATGACTCCTGAATAGGCTAACACTATCACAACCCTATACTCTAGCCCCTGAAGAAAATTAACACAATTGTGTGAGAACATTTTTGAACTGCCATGAGTTTTCTAGTCCCTAGGAGAGTCCTATCAAAAAATTAAACTTGGAATTCCATTCAGATTTTGTGAATTTCTTTGAATTGTAATATATATTGGGGAAAATTTAATATTGAGGTAATTTTTTTACCCATTATCAATAATGCATGGCCCTTTGAAATGGATTGCCTTACCACATGGCATTAAAAATTATCTTACATCATACATCTAAAATATTAAACTACTATAGAGGGCAAATAAATTTTGAGATCTCAAAATCTGTCAAGAGATATCAAGGATTTCAACTAGAAGTTTTCTTACCCCACCAACATTCCATATGTCAACCAATATATTAGATTATAAGTTATTGTGGACAGTATAATAGTTCCCCAAAGATATCAAAAACCCAATTCCTGGAACCATCAACCATCTTACCTTATATAGTGGAAGGAAATTTGCAGATGTGTGAATGGTCAAGGATGTTGACATGACCAGATAGTCATGGAATATCTAGGTGGGCTCAATCTAGTCACATGAATCCTTAGAACTGGAAATCTTTTGCTTGTAGTAATCATATGGAGAAGTGACTACAGAAGAAAGGTCAGAGGGATATAATGTTGCTGGCTTCAAAGAAAAAAGAAGGGGACCACAAGCCAAGGAATGTAGGCATCTTCCACATTTTGGAAAAGGGAAAGAAATAGCTTTTTCCTTGGGGACCTCCAAAAAAGAATGTAGCTCTATTTATACCTTTATTTTAGCCCTTTCAGAGCTTTGCTGGGCCTCTGATCTCCAGCACTGTACGATTCTAAATTTGTGTTGGTTTAACCATCAAGTTTGTGGAAAATAGATACAGCAACCATAGATAACTAATATAGAAGGTTACAAAGATAAATACGCCATTTCCAGTCTTCTTGAGTGTGTTGTGGTATAACAGAAATATGTATAAAAGTATTTTGCCATTACAAATAATTAAGTTGATGATGAGAATGATGAGGGCAATAATGATGATAATAAAAAATGATGATAACAACTATTATAACATTTACTGAGTTACTGTTAAAGAGGTAATATTTTTCTGGGTTGGGTGATCTGGGAAGTTTAGCAAATGGTTAGAAAGTAATGCCACTGAAATTGAAAAGCATGTGGGGAAATGGAATTAAGGGTGGAGGTACCATGAAGTTTGTGTGCATTAAACTTGAGATACTTATGATGTAGATAAATGGATATGTGAATTAGATATAGGCAGTTGGAAATTTATATATATAAATACATGTATATATACCTTGAACTTAAAGGTTGCTAATTGAAAATCGTTGGCATATAAATGGCATTCAAACTTGCCAGATTAGATCAGATTCCTTCAAGAGAAAGGAAAGAAGAGAGATAGGCCTGGGATAGAGCCCTGAGAAACTCCACCATTTGAGGGTAGATGAGTGAAAGCTACAGAAGAGTGTGGAGCATGGGTGAAAAACTTCCAAAGAATGAAGACAAGGCATGAAAGAGAAGAGTAATTTAAAAAAGAGGGGGTGGTTAGCTCAGTTAAAGGCTGGTGAAACATCTAAATTTAAGTCAGAAGATACAGCTAAAAACAGAGGTTATTGGGAGCTCTGAGAAGACCATCTTTTTTTTTAAATTTTTTTATTACATATGTCCTCCCCCCTTTTCTGCTTGCTGTTGCTGTGTGTCTATTCTTGTGTTCCTCTCTGTCCGCTTTGTCTTCCCCCGTTGCGGCGACACGCCGAGACTGGTCATGGCGCAGGCGGCTTTGCCCCACTTGTGGGCGGCTTCTGCTTCCATTCACGGCCGGCTCTGCTTTAGTTCGCGGGTGGCTGGCTGCGCTCTGTTCACAGGCAACCTGCCCTGCCCATGGCAGATTTGACCTGTCCGTGGCAGCTATTTGCCCTGCCCACGGCGGCTCCGCCCACCCACGGCGTCTTGCCCTTCTCAAGGCTGTCTGCCACTGGAGAGGTCCCTGGGAACCAAACCCGGGGCCTCCCATGTGGTATACCAGTGCCCTTATCCACTGGGCTATATGGCTGGCCCCTGGGAAGACCATCTTGATGGAGTAGTAGAAGAGTCAGTAGAATTGTGTGTAGGTTATAATATGAGTGGGTGATGAGCAAACAGAAACTGCATGTTGTCTATATATGAATAGGAATGAATGAAGTCAAGCATTTGCCAGTAGAGGAATGTGGAGTTCCAAAAAGTTCCAAAAAGTTCTCATTTTCTTTGTTGTTGTTGTTGTTTTTTTAATGTTAGAGATCAGCATATGTTTCTAGGAGAAATCCTTGAGAAGGTGAAAGGAGAGAGGATGCATAACATTTGTAGAAGTGTTGAACTTTAACAGGAAAGGGAACTTTCCTCCCTTTTAGCAGTTGGAAAGAAGGAATGAATAGCACAGCTGCAGGAAAGGTACATTTGTTTATGGGAAGAGCATGTACTTCTTAAGTCAATGGCTAAAATGTGCTGAAAGTTGGAGAAGATTTGAGAGGTGAAGCGATTGCTATGTAAATGTGAACTTCAGTTCACGATGGATGGAATGATGGAGTCTGGTGTCTCCAGTGACTGGAATGTCCATGACAGGAGCAGGCTGGAAATCCTTGTGTGAAGGTATTTACACATCTTCCCTCCTTAAAATTATTACTGCTGTCCAGTCACACTGTTAAAATGCCACTTTCATGTACTTATTGTGTAGTATTTAAAATGTCCTCTTTTAAGCTCTAACTATCCTGGATGATTAATACTAAAATGGCAAACAGATTTCCTAGACTTACTTTAAAGTAGTTAGTAAAAACTATTTCATTGTTTTCATAATTAACTTAGATGCTTAAACTGAATGAAAACACTATGGTGGAGATGGAAGAAGAAATACTATCTACAGTAAGAAATGGGTCAGTGGGCAGCTTTTGTAAATTTAAAGTTGCCTGTAGAAAAGGGCAATAGGAAAAACATTTTTTTTTTGCATTCTGCTTAAGCTGAACCCAGGCAGATAATAACAAGAAGGAAATTAGTAGCATAATTCACAAGCAGTGAACCCATCATTTATGATGCTAGTGTGATGATGATGGAATCCAGCTTTCTATTATAAATAACTCCTGAATATTTGGACTCAGTAATTGTTTGCAATTAATACTTTTTCTTTATTTTCAGTAAATCTACACACTACATATCATGTTAAACTATACATTGTTTATAAGAGAATTTGTGGGTTCACAGAAATATCATGCATAGGATGAAGAGTTCTCATACACTACTCTACTATTAACACCTTGTATTGGTGTGGCACATTTATTACAATTGATGCAAACACATTTTTATAATTGCACTATTAACTATAGTCCATGTTTAAACATAGGGTTTTCTAAGGTATATAAAACCAAAAATTTCCCCTTTTAACAACAGTCAAACATATAATTCAAAGCTGTTAACAATGTACACAAAGTGGTGCTACCATAACTGTTCTAGTCAGGGTTCTCTCGGGAAACAGAATCAACACGAGATCACTGTTAAAAATATAAGATTTTATAAGAGTCTCTCACGTGACCGTGGGGATACACAAGTCCAGGTTCCGCCGGCAGGCTGCAAGCCAGGGGCGCCGATGAAAGACTGATGAAGGGTCCTCGATGAGTTCCTGGGAGAAGTTCGCTGTCGAAGGACGAGCTGGGAAATTCTCTCCGAATGTTGAAATCAGTTCCCTTTTATAAGCAGTCAACTGAATGGATAACAGCGTCATCCATTCTTCATCCAATCTTGCTGATTGACGCAGATGCAATTAGCCCCAGGCTTGCTGGACCCAACAGCTGGGCACAATTACCTGGCCGAGTTGACACATTAGCCTAGCCATCACAGT
>PVKH010000473.1:0-37863 GCA_004027955.1 Chaetophractus vellerosus
ATGGTCGCCCAGCCTTGTCTCCGGAGTGGGTGTGTGTGCTCCATCCATCGCTCGCCTCTTCACCAGTCACCCTGCCACCTCCCCCTCATCGTGCGCAGATCCCGGATTCCTGGCCTATCGTTCTTAGGGACGCCTAAGTCCGTAAGGCTCCCGTGTACCCGGCCCACTGCGTGCATCGGGACGCCTGTGACCGGCGAGTCAGTCGACTTGCTGTGCTCGGGGTGCCTGAGCCTGGCCAGCTTAGAGCCCTGAGCCAGCGAGCCGACAACCCCTCTTTTCCCCCTTCTTCCCTTTCCCACTGTTCCCCTTCGTCTCCTATCTGGCTTGGGATGGCCACTTGGAGACCCCTTCGCCTCCAGATGGCTGGGAGGCCCCTCGGGGGCGGCAAGCCGATACCCCACCGCAAGCAGGGTCGCCGCCAAACAACGGCGGCAGCCAGTCCCTGGTCCTTGTGAGTAGTGTCGTCGCCGAAAAGTGCCGACGACAATATTACAAAATAAATCTCAAAATTTCAAAAAAAGAATACAAAATTTATCTTCTCCAATCACAAAAGAATGAAGCTACAAATCAATAATAGAGGGAGAAACACAAAATTCACAAATTTGTGGAAATTAAAGAACAAGCTCTTAAAGAATCAAAGAGTTAAAGCAGAAATCAGAAGTGAAATTAAGAAATACTTTGAGACAAATGAAAATTAAAATACAATGTACCGTAACTTAGGAGATGCAGCAAGGGAGGTGCTGAAAGGGAAATTTATTTATTTATTTATTTATTTTTATTTTTATTTTTTTTAAAGATTTATTTATTTTATTACATATCTCCCCTTCCCCCCCATTGCGGGGACGCGCGGAGACTTGGTCACTGCGCAGGCGTGGCTTTCCCTGCTTGTGGGCGGCTTCTGCTTCTATTCACGGCCGGCTTTTGCTTCAGTTCGCGGGTGGCTGGCTGCGCTCCATTCGCGAGCAACCTGCCCTGCCCGTGGCAGCTTTTTGCCCTGCCCACGGCGGCTCTGGCCTGCCCATGGCGGTTTGCCATTCTCAAGGCGGTCTGCCCGCTAGGAGAGGTCCCCGGGGACCAAACCCGGGGCCTCCCATGTGGTATCCCAGCGCGCTCTTTATCCACTGAGCTATCTAGCTGGGCCCTGAAAGGGAAATTTATAGCTGTAAATACTTAAATTAAAGAAGAAGGAAGGTTTCAAATAAGAGGTCTAATCCCAAAACTAGAAGAATTTTTTAAAAAAGAACAAATTAAATGCAAAGCAAGCAGAAGGAAGGAAATAACAAAGATTAGACAGGAGATAAATGAGATAGAGAATTTAAAAACAAAACAGGGAGAATCAGAAAACAAAATTGGTCTTTGAAAAGACCAGTTAAATTGATGAACATATATCTATACTGATGAAAAAAGAGAGAACTGAAATGACTAAAATCAGTAATGAAGAAGGGAACATTACTGCCATCTCCGCTGAAATAAAAAGGACAAAAAAAGGATACTGTGAACAATTGTACACCAAAAATTTAGATAACCTAAATGAAATAGACAAATTCCTAGAAAAACACAAACTACCTACACTGAATTAAGAAGAAAGATCTCAGCAAACCAATACCCAGTAAGATGTGGAATCACTAATCAAAAATTTCCCAACATTATTTCATCTGTAAGGATTTTTAAAAGATTATAATGCACCCTAGGCATGGATGTGAACAACAACAATGGAAAAACACACAGGTTGAAAAACCAGGGCTGTTTGCCTTAGGAAAACTCATTCATCGTCTTCCTGCAAGTTTGAAGAGCAAATGGCCAGAAATTGGTCTAAAACTCAGAAACCATAAAAGAAAGTAAATATATTCAATTATTAACACACCTAGCATAGAGTTTATTATAAAAGCAGTCAATTTTATGTTTTCATGAAAACGAACAATTTTATTAAGAATATACTAATTTTGACACTTTATTGACTAAAAATGAATCCTATCTCAATTAATTGGTTACAACAGAAAAAAAAATCTCATAACAGAAAAATCCAGGACCAGACAAGAAAAATTAATACCAATCATGTTCAAGTTCTACTAAAAATTTGAAGAAGAAGGAATACTCCCTTTTCATATTATGAGGCCAACATCACCCCCATACCAAAACCAGACAAAGATACCACAAGAAATAAAAATTACAGACCAATATCTCTTATTAATATAGATGCAAAATTCATAAAAAATAAAACACTAGCAAATTAAACATAACAGCATATAAAAAGAATTATGCATCATGATCAAGTGAGATTTCTCCCGTGCATTCAAGAATGGGTTCAACATAAGACAATGAATTAATGTAATAAACTACATGCAAAGAATGGAGGAAAAATATCACATGACCATCTCAATCATTGTAGAAAAGATATTTAACAACATCTAGCACCTTTTCTTGAAAAAAATAATGCTTAGAAAAATAGGAATAAAAGGAAAATTTCTCATCACGATAACGGGCATGTATGAAAAATCCACAACTAACATCACACTTAATGGTCAAAGACTGAAAACATTCCCTCTAAGATCAGGAATAAGGCAAGGATGCTCACTGTTATACATGGTACTGGGAATTCTCGTCAGAGCAATTAGACAAGAAAGAGATATTAAAGCCATCCAAATTGGAATGGAAAGAGTAAAACATTCCCTATTTACAGATGACATGATCATATGTAGAGAAAATACTGAAAAATCCACAATAAAGCTCCTAAGCTAATGAATGAATTCAACAAACAGGGGGAGAGGTGTGTGTACAAGAGAAATTCCCTAAAATTGGTAATGTTTCTATCGGCAAGTAATGAACAATTGGAAGAGAATTCAAGAAAAAATTTGCATTAACAATAGCAACAAAAAGAATCAAATACCTGGGAATAAATGTAACCAAGGAAGTAAAGAACTTATACACAGAAAACTATACAACATGGCTAAAAGAAATCAAAGAAGACCTAAACAAATGGAAGGGTATTCCATGTTCATGGATTGGAAGGCCAAATATCATTAAGATGTCAATTCTACTGAGATTGAATTACATATTGAACACAATTCCAATCAAAATTTGAACAGCATTCTTTGTGGAAAAGGAAAAGCCAATAATCTAATTTATATGGAAGAGTATGGGGCCCTGAATAGCCAAAAACATCTTGAATAAGAATGAAGTTGGAGGATGCACACTACCTGACTTAAAATATATTACAGAGCTACAATGCTCAAAACTGCATAGTACTGGCACATATTGCAATGGAAAGGAAAAGAGAGTTCAGACATAGATTCACACATTTACTTTCAACTGATATTGGACATGGCTGGCAAGAATATTCAAATGGGATAGAATAGTCTCTTCAAAAAATGGTGCTGGGAGAATTGGATAGCTATATCCAAAGAATGAAAGAGGTTCCTTATATTATGCCCTATACAAAAATTAACTGAAATAGAGCAAAGACCTAAATATAAGTGCCAGGACAATAAAACTCCTAGATGATGTAGGGAAGTATCTGCCAGATCTTGCCATTGACAATGGTATCATAAACTTTATACCAGAACGATGAAGAATGAAAGGAAAAAGAGATAAATGGGACATCCTCAAAGTTTAAAACTTCACTTCAAAGGAGTTTGTCAAGAAAGTGAAAAGGCAGCCTGCTCAATGGGAAAACAAAATATTTGGAAACCTCATATCTATCAAGGGTTTAATATCCAGCATATATAAAGAAATCCTACATCTCAATAATAAAAATACAAACAACCCAATTAAAATATGGGCAAAACCACTTGAAAAGGCACTTTACCAAAGAGGAAATACAAATGACCCGAAAAGCACATGAAAAGGTGTTCAACATTATAGCTATTAGGGAAATGCAAATCAAAACTCTAACGAGATATAATTTTGCACCTACTAGACTGGCTGCTACTAAAAAAAACAGAAAACTGTGAATGTTGGAGAAGATGTGGAGAAAAAGGAACACTCATTCACTGCTGGTGGAGATTTTAAATAGTGCAACCACTTGTGGAAGACAGTTAAGCAATTCACAGAAAATTATGTAGAGAATTACCATATGACTTGGCAATTTCACTCCTTGGTATATACCCGACGGAATTGAAAGCAGGTTCTCAAGCAGATATTTTCCACTGATATTCCTATCAGCATTATTCACAATTGCCAAAAGATGGAAAGATGGAAGCAACCCAATTGTCTATCAACAGATGAAATAATAAATAAAAGATAATTTATATACACATGGAATATTACTCAGTAGTAAAAAGGAATGAAGTTCTGATGTGTACAACAACATGGATGAACTTTGAAGACATCATGTTGAGTGAAATAAGCCAGACACAAAATGCAAAATAAAATGGTTTGATCTCACTGATATAAAATAATTAGAATAAGCAATCTCATAGAGTTAGACTCTATAATATAGGTTATCAGAGGTCAGGTGGTCATAGGGATTAGTGAATGATGGAAAAGTTTTGGTAACGGATGGTGGTGACGTAGAACAATATTGTGAATGCAATTAACAGCACTGAATTATAAATTAGAATGTGGGTAAAATGGGAAATGTTAGGTCATATATGTTATTAGAATAAAAATGTAAAGAAAATACATGATACTGTGCAACACAAACAGTGAGCCCTAAGTTAAACCATGGACATTAGTTAATAATGTTATTTTTAAAAGATGCTTACATCAATTGTAACAAATATACCAATGGAAATTGTTTATAATAGGTTGATCTATGGGAACCTTGTATTTCATACAAGATTTTTCTATAAACCCACAACTTCTCTAGTAAAAAAAAAACAACAAAAAACTGATTATTGTTTTTCTCAAAATTATTGCTCAACAGTTGGTGTTAAAACAAAGCAGAAGCAAACAGTGACAAAAAATAAACAAACATGAACTTTGAGCAAACCACCAGTAAAATCTGAAAAAAAAGACTAAAAACTGAGCATTTCCATTGTGGCCACCCCTTACTGTACATAACCATGTGGATCTTTCTTGGCCCGTGTATAATATCACTTGTTTTAACAAACGGCTTACAGTCATAATGATTCATTCTGTCCTACCGGGATACAAGTTTCCTATTCTTATGTAGTGTGAGCATCATGAACTCACCTGAATTTCTAGCACATACTGTTCCTCCCCCCGCTCCATTTTTGCCTTTATTGAATCTTTATTTCTTTTTAACTTGGTTCATGTTCTTTTCCCTTGCACATAAATTAACTCAGTGCTTTCACCCCTCAAGGAATTGTTTTTGTTTCATGCTTTCACAGGATTCTAATCTCACCTTCATCGCGGCTTTCAACCATCATTTCTACTTCATATTATTTACTTCACATAAACCACTTCTCCCCACTTATTTTCTCCGTTTTTTAATAGCTAGATTTTTCCCAACTATCTCCATTCTATTTTCTCACCATTCCATTATCTATTGCTGTGCAATAACTGCAACAATGAGTGGATTCATAAACAACAATTAATAATGTCTCTCACAAATCCGTGGGTTGATTGAACTCAACCAAGAAGTTTTTCTTGCAGCTTGTCATGTAGTTGCAATCAGGTATGTTCTGTGTCTCCATTGGTTTGAAGGATCCTCTGTGCAGATGGCTAAGGTCACTGATTCATGTGGCTGGCGGGTATGATTCATGTGGCTGGCGGGTGACGCTGCCTGTTGGCAGGGCATTGAGCTGGGGCTGTTGGCTGAAGCCCCTGAAGGTGGCTACTCCGTGTGACTGCTGTTTATCACAGTATGGTTACTGACATGCAAGAGGGAATGTCCTAAAAGAGAGTATTCACAGAGGAAGAAGGCAGCAGCTACGAGCCCACCAAAAACCATGTCTCGATCTGCCTGGTTCTGGCATAGCATCCTTTCTACCATATGCTGTTTGTAAAAGCAGACATAGGGCCCACTCAGTTTCAAGAGTCAAAAACAAACTCCATCTATTGATGAGGTGTCCTAAGTTCACTTCACAATCGAGCATGTTGACAGGGAAGTGTATTGGATGTCTGAGACACTAACTTCATTTTCCCCCAGTACACAGATTAAACACATACACAAAGAGAAAAATAAAGAGAGAAAGAGAGAGAGAGAGAGAGAATATAAGATTCCAAAATAAAGAGGAATCAGTTATTTAGTATCATATATATTTGTTTATATGATTTGTGATTTGTGAGTGAGATTTAATTATTTCTCACTCTTTCACATGGGTGCAATTACCCAGCAATATGAATATGTATATCTGAGGATGCAGTTTCCTTGAGGATAGCAATTGTTTTTTTCCTTTTGTGTCCTTAACGTTCTTTATCTAAGTATCAGCCTGCATACATAGTGTTATGCAAACAATAGTTACAGATACACATACTTTTATACTTTTGAGTCTATTTAACTTCAAATATCATTCTTGGACTACAACACTGGCTCACAACTTCCAGTAATCTCTGATACTGTCTTTGACACTAATATTTTCTGTGACACTAGCGTCAAAAAGCTGACTATGCACACAAGACATTTCCAGTTTCTTTGGATGATCTGTTATGGATTAACCATCCATGAAATTACCCAACTCCTTTGAAATCAGTTTATATTTTGATATTATGATCCAAATTTTTGAGTTACTCATTCTGTGTATCACCTGTACATGTTCATGCTGAAAGAGCAGGCCAAACAATATTATCTAGGTAGCGAATTTTAACACAGGACTTCTCCATAGTTTTTCTTTTTGGCCTCCCTCTCACGGCATGACCGTTCAATGGCTGGATTCCAGAAACCACATTTACTGATTTAATTTGTCAAGAGAATATAGCTGAAGTTTTCTGTCTCTGAAGAGGTAGATTTTTTTTTTTTGCAAAGTACTAAAAGTGCTTACAGAGTCTAAAGTGTTTCCAGACACTGCCAGTGCAAAAGCTGATTAATCTTCAGTAGCGGTTGCACTGGCAGGTTGAGGTAGTGAGTGACAGGCATTATCATTTGGTTCAGAATTGTGACATGTCCACTGTTATCAAACCTTCGGATACAAGCAGCTGAAAGATCTTCATAAGGGTGATCAGGGTTTTTTGTTTGTTTGTCTGTTTTTACTGAGTGGAAAACTAAGCAAATGATTGTTCTTGTGTATGTGTGTGTGTATGTGTGTGTATTTACCAATTTTTGCTGAAATGGGTAAGGCACCATGTGAAATGGCATCAGACACTAAGTGAGATAAACAATTATTAGATAGTTTTGTTTCTATTTTCTCTTTAAATAATCCTTGCAAGTATTGATTAACATTGCTCCATGTGTCTACTTCATATGTCATATATAAAAATTAGAGAAAAATAAAATTTGCACGAGGTATAAATCTTCACATATTAAACCCTATTTTGCCATTAGGAAGAGGTTAATCTTGTGCAAACAAAATTAAGATAAGATATTGTTAACTTTTTTTTGTATAGAATGATTGACTTTGTGATAGGTAAATTAAAAGGGTGTATCTCATTTAAAAGCATATGCTACTTTAAGGGGTTGCATCTCAATATTATTTCATTTCTTATACACTTTCTTTTTCTTTTTTTTTTTTTTTTAAGATTTATTTATTTTATTACATATCTCCCCTTCCCCCCTGCTGCGGCGACGCGCCGAGAGTGGTCGCTGCGCAGGCACGGCTTTCCCTGCTTGTGGGCGGTCTCTGCGTCCGTTCACGGCTGGCTTTCAGTTCGCGGGTGGCTGGCTGCGCTCCATCCACGGGCAACCTGCCCTGCCCGTGGCTGCTCTTGCCATGTCCGTGGCAGCTTCTTGCCCTGCCCACGGCGGCTCCAGCCCGCCCATGGCGGCTTGCCATTCTCAAGGCGGTCTGCCCGCTAGGAGAGGTCCCTGGGAATCGAACCCGGGGCCTCCCATGTGGTATGCCAGCGCCCTATCCACTGGGCTATTGAGCCGGCCCCTCTTATACACTTTCTTGCTGCATAATATTTCCTTAGGTTTGAAATTATCATATAGGCCAAAACTAGTATTTTCTATCTAGTTTTGTGCAAAATTTGTGTGATGGTAATCTTGGTGTAGTGTGAAAATAAATTGTACTTGAAAAATAAGGATACATTTTCCAGTCATTGTTTTTTACACTTTATACTGTCTTTTGAGTCTGGAACCAAAATATAATGCATTGATATAATCCTTGCTTTCTGGTTCTTTTTCTTGCCAATTTAGTCTAAATTTTATGCTTTCTGTCCTCATCCATTTCTGCCATGCTCCACTCTCACCTCTAACTCATTATATAATCTAATAATTAATACATACTATTTAAGTACCTTTTGTAACTTGTGTTTTTATATGCCATTTTTTTTCTGTTATTTCTGGCCATGAGACCATTTTGAGAATGAAGACTCATTTTCATCTTGTTATCCTCAAACCATAAGATCAAGTCTAATATATTAGAGGTGCACAATAAATATTTTTGAAAAGATAACTTAAAATGTATAAATACATTTTAAAGGATCTGATTGATGTTATTATGAAATTCTAAAGGCAATACATCAATTTTAATGGAAAACAAAGAATATGTAATGCCTACTTGCAGTCAGTTTGCATTCCTTATGTACTGCATGGGAGTAGCCCTTATTTTTTGTGTGTGATGTTGCTGGAAGTCATATTTTTTAATTATTCTTTTAATGGATATGAAAGTGGAAAGTTTTATCTTGCTCTTTAAAACACCCAATTCATAATTGCTTTTCACAGGGGCTTTAGGGTTAAAATCTAGTCCCGGGTTTTTAAGCAACTAACAATAAACTGATAAAAGCATTCACCTTGAACAATGCCAATGCAACTCTTCCATAGAGGTAATGCTGGAAATTAAGAGAATAAATCCATTTAATTATTCTTTAATCTCCTCAGAAATTACAAATTAATAGCAGTGTCTCTCTAATATGTGCTTCATATTGTGACTAAGTACTCTTCAATGTGAAAAGAACTACTTCTCACTGTTCTTGGAAACCATGAGCCCAGGATTTCCTTGTGGCAATGACACATTTTAATTCATTTCTTCCAAATTAGAAAGTTAATAATAATAAGAAGAATAGCAGAAAAGAAAACAGGGTAAAAGACACATGAATGCAATCTATTATATGTACTAATTCATATGATTAAGCAGGATAAATTAGTGAGATAACTTCTAAAGAAAGAAGAAAGGATAAATAAGGATACATTTTGAAAAACAGAGAAAAGGTACAATAAGTACAGCAGTCAATGCCATGGCATGTTATTTGTAATTTGTGCCAAAAATACAAACATACATATCATAGAACAATTAAGAAAAAGATAAGAAAATAAGATATATAGACAAAAAATAGATTGAGACACATATTCATTCACATTCAGAAATGTGTCTTTTGAATTTGTGTGTGTGTGTGTGTGTATTCAGAGAGAGAGAGAGAGAGAGAGAGAGAGAGAGAGAGAGAGAGAGAGAGAACACTTTCCTTCTTATTATTCCTCACCCCAAAATCCAGTGGTAAATTGGGAATGGAAATACATATGGAGATGAAGGTTTTCTACTGAAATTAAATTAACATTTTTGGTTTACTAGAGAACTCTAATTATATAAAAATTTTTGAACAATCAAATGCTGTCTTTTTGCCCTCACATGGATGACTATTTTATATAAGTAGAAACAGCCTTTGCTATTCATTGATCCTAACTACCCTTATTGAATTTTTAGATGGCATCTTATATCAAAGCACTAAATGAATTTTTCTAATTCCTAAGGTATTTAAATCTTTCTCCCCCAGAGATACATTCTTTTTCTCTATAGGTTTAATCAGTATATATTGTTTTCTTTTTCCTTTCATTCATGCATTCATTGTTCATTCATTCATTTATTCAACAAATAGTTACAAGGCCCTGCATAATCTCACTATTAGGGACCTTACAGCTGAATTTGGAGAGAGATAAAGATAAATAAAAGAGAAATTAAATAAGATATCTACTTGGAAGATATGAATTTCATGGTTACAACCTCAGGCAAGTAGAAATATAACTTTAAGAATGTTCGGCACCCTGTCAGTGGACCTTACTTTGGAACTAGTGTAACAGAGTTAGACTCATTTATAGTTTCCCTACTCATGGGTCTTCTGCACCATTTATTTGGACCTTTAATTAGCACTATACTTGTTAAATATATGTCCAAGAGACATAAATCACTGGTCTGTTCATGTGCCAGTTGAATCTTGAATCTCAACAGGGTTGCAACACCTATTCTCCAGTTCATTGTTCTCACCCAGGACAACTAACAAGGAGATAATGATGGACAACCCCCATCCCAAGGAACAGAGAGTATCTGCAACTGCAAGCAAGATACTTCCATCCATTTGCCCAATAGGATCTAAGCCCACTCTCTATTAGAAACAAAGCGGTCCCCAAATCCTCAAGATTGGGGAATGAACAATGGACTAAAGTAGACTTATTATTATTCTATTATTTTATTATAGGCTTATTATTATTCTAGCAATGGAAGAACTTTATCATTGCTATAAAGGTAGTGGTCACCAAAGGTTCTAAGAGGAGAAAGAGGGAAGAAGAGGGGTAACATGGGGACATTTTGGGGACATTAGAATTGTCCATGATATTGCAATGATGGATACAGGCCATTATATATTTTGTCATAACCTACAAAATTGTGCGGGTCAGACTGTAAGATGTAATGTAAACTATAGTTCACGGTTAGTAGCAATGCTTCAATATGTCTTCATCAATTGTAAAAAATGTGCCACACTAATGAAGGATGTTGTTAATGAGGGCAAGTGTGGGCGGGGATGGTGTGGGGCATATGGGAATCCTCTATATTTTTTAATTCATATTTATGTAATCTAAAACTTCTTTAAAAATGAAAAAAAAATAAAAAAGGAAATAATTTTCTGTTACCAAACTTTGTTTCTGCTTTGAACCCCAATTCTGACTTTGACAAACTCAATTGTTTGGATTCATGTTAGCCCCATAATGTTTGCAAAATTGACAGTCATTTCAGGTTTATTATCAGTCATATTCAAAATTCTACAGCCCAATACATAGGGGTGATAACTTTGCAAATCGTTTCCTGGTTATAGTTCTCCGAATTAATTACTTTCACTTATAGTAGAATCCTGACAACTGTCATGAGTTAAATTAATCAAAAAAAAAAAAACTCATTCACTTTCTTGGATTTCACAATCTACTCTTAATTTCTTAGCAAAACTAATTTTCAGTTAAGATCAATTGTTTTTAACAGCAATGTGAGTCAATATTATGGCATTTGGGGGAACATGATATTTCATATCAAAATTGTAAGTTGCAACAGAGGTTACATTTAGTTCTTACATGTCTTTGCATTTCCAAATATGCTTGGCATGGGTTAAAGTTATGATGATCTGATGTGTTTTGACAATTCCCTGGAACTTTCAAATGGTTTTGACATGTTTGCAAATTTGAAGGAGCTGAAAGAACTTCACTAATTCATATAGAAAATAACCTCAAATAAGTCACCAAAAATAGATCTAGTTTCAAACAGTCCTGTGAGTATGACAAAAGGTCTAAGGCTGAGCAAAGTGAAGGATTAAATAGAAGAGAAAAAGTATATTTTAATATACTTTGTTAATTATGTAATTTTGTAAGACAATAAAATTATTCATTTTTCTGATGACTGAATTATCTTGGGAGTTCTCCTGGGAAGTCTCTAAGGTAAAAAGTAATTAACATTAAGTAATAAGGTTATATCTGTACTCTTGAAAGTTAAGTAAATCATTTTGTCTTTTTATTTGAGAAATATAGTGGAATAGGGAGAGGTGAATAACTTCTCTTTTAACTTATAGGGTAATCTTGTGGTAAGCAATTAAAATAATGTCTTCATCCATGTCTAATCTTTCTGGTGGCAAAAGGAAAACTATAAGTGAAAATATAAAATAGTCATGTAGTATAAAATGATTTATAACTATTTAAACAATATTAGTGCAAAGAAAAATAGAAGATAAAGTGATAATACTCTAGAAATAAAATTACAGGTCTGAAATTTTATAATGAAATTTATTCTTAATTTTTATGGTCAGTTTTAACTGAAGAGGAAAATTAAAGTGCTGTCACCTATAAATGCTATCCTTCTAACCTCTATGAAAATATTTTTTTTCTGATTTTAAAGAAGCTGTTTTGTGTATACACACACACAAATGCACACACATTCTAATGCACCCAAAAGACAGTATAATGTTATTAAATTCATCTTTTAGAAAGTGCTATTGTATTATACTTTAGGGACTTAAAATATAATACAATAACTATATGTATTGATTTAACAGTTTTCTGCTTAGACATAAAAGCATGATATTTAATTGAATAAACATTTGCAAACTCCAATTATATAAAGTAGTGCAACAACTTCTTGCAAAGGACATAAGCATGAGTAATACCTCTGTACAAGAATTTCAAAACTTAGTAGATACAATGATGAAATTCACAAATACATATCCCAAACTCAAAATAGATAAATGTCTCAAACAAAGGAAATATGTGTATATATATTAATTTGTGGGCAGTAGTTTAACATATGTCTCATGTATTCTTGTAGCCTTGTCTTCTATTAGTTATGCCCAGAAAGGAAGTACAAATATACCTAAATTCTTTCTTCGTGTTAGATCTGACTTTACTCCATAATCTAATATAGATTTTTCTCAATTATTATATTGATCGGCAATCAAAGAAAATATAACTTACCAAACCGTTTGTCCATTTTGAAATATTAAAACTTGGTGGCTTGACAAAAATATATCAAAAGCCTTGCCTTAAACCTACTTTCTTAATTCCTTTACAGTATGTTTTTAAACAGTAATGTGACTAGACTCAAATCAGTCCATTGCCAAGAGGTTGTAAGCGGCTTCAGGCTTAGAGTTCTCCCAAAGGTTCATCGATTTCATTCCCATACACTTTCTTTGCTTGTATAGTTCCTCCTCTCCCTTCACTTATCACCTCATATTTTGCATTCACAATTTAGTTTGGAAGTCACCTCCTCTATAGAGCATTTCCTGACCACGCCACCTCTGAGCCATTGGCTCTTGCCTTTCTATTGTGCGTCTTCCACCAGAGGGGGAACGACTGGGTCTTTTCTTTCTTCTCATCTGCTGTTAAATCAGTGACACATAAATGACACTCAACAAATGCCTGTGGAATGGAAATAATGTTGTTTTTTTTTTATTAGGATCCAGATCCTAGCCACAGAAGTGGAAGGCAGCAGGGCTAGAGATCTCAGGCTCCCTGGTTGCATGGCTACTGAAGGAATTGCTGTTAATTTATTGTCAATCCTGCCTAGGCCAGGACTGAACTGTTGCACATAATTATTCTTCTCAAAGTGAACTTTCACATTTGGGGCCAAATTTTAGCTTTAAAAGTTAATTGCATATATGCCTGTTTAAGACTATTGGTGCTAAAATTAACTTTGTGAATTGAGTGACAAGAAATTGAATTGCCCTTTTTTAAGCATTTTAAATGTAGATTTAGATTAATAGTAAATCATTTTTAGAGCTACTCCTGGACAGAGACTCTTCCATAATTAGAAATTAAACTAAAGCACGTATATATCTCTTCAAAAATTGAAAGAATTTACATTTATTTTAGTTCTTTTCAAATAAAGCATATTAAATTTCCATTTGCTATGCTCTCTTTTCCAGATATATGGTTCAAAGATTTATAGGTCTATTTCTTATATGATCACTTTAAATATTGCATCTTGGATTAATTATTTCCCTTGGAGTAATTGTTCAATCCCCAACAATTACCTATCTTGGTGAACACAGGGGTAGAGCTCATTTCAAAGACTTTTGCTTTTGCTAGTATACTTAGCAAAATAAAATAAGAACAGTGTTACCTTGTTTAAACATATTTTCATAAAACCCATGGTACTCTGAATATCTTCTGAAATGTTACACAATCATCAATTCTCTCTAATCATCTCCCTGCATCCACTATATAGCTACAAAAATGCAATAGTATGGCATACTAGGAGTACCTCAAATAAAACATTCCTTGTTCTTCTTAGAAGTGATATTTGATAATCTGTATAATTCAGACATATTTGATAGTTATACAGCTTCTAATAAAATGCAGTTACTATTGCAGTGCTCAGTTTTATCACCTGTAGCCATTAGACAGCCATAGACCCTTATTGAGGCTCTGATTCAACTTTTCTTAAATAATAAATAAATAGCTTACATCAACAGAGTCACAGGTAGGGATCAGTGGTGCAATGATGCCATCAATGACACAGGTTTTTCCATTCTTTCTCTCTGCCATCTTATTGAACTCATTTTGTTTCAAGGTGATCTTATCTTCCAATATCACTGTTAGGCGTAAGGAAATATTCCCTCGTTTTCTGCCACCATAATTGATGTCAAGTCTCCCTGGCCAAAACTAGTCACTAAACCAGTCACCGACCATGAAAATGCAACCACAGGATCGGCTCAGATGAATCTGGAATTACTCCTGATATGAACGGTGAAGGCATTCACTTTGCTTCTCAGTTCTGAGAAGGCAAAAGGGTGGCTTTATAAAATTCAGTGTCTCTTTGCAAAGTTGAAACTAGGGGTGGCTACTGAATGGGAAAACAGCAGTATTTGCTAAGGAATTAATTGTTTTAGTAGAAATAAAACAGAGTACCACATTATAAGAACAACTTCAGAAATACACCTCAAAATAAATCCAGAAAGAAAGAAACCCTTCCAGTTCACAAGGATGATTCCAAATGCTGACAAATCAAATGGTATGATGGAAATCACAAGAAAATAACTAAGAGAAACATTCATTGGCCTTTCTGGAAATGTTATTAACTAATCAAGTCTAAGAGATTGAAGGAATGAAATAGAAACAAAATACTGGATTTTTTAATTGTAATATATTCAGTTGTTGATATTAGGGGAAAACACATGAAATTTTGAAGAAGATAATATGACCAGGTGTATTAGTCAGGGTTCTCTCAGGAAACAGAATCAACAGGAGATATCTGTCAATAATATGAGATATTATGAGTCTCTCACGCGACCATGGGGATGCACAAGTCCGGGTTCCGCAGGCAGGCTGCAAACCAGGCTTCCAATGAAAGTACAATGAAAGGTCCGTGATGAGTTTCTGGGAGAAGCTGGCTGTCCAAAAATGAGCTGGGAAACTCTCTCTGAATGTTGAACTCACTTCCCCTTTTAAGGCATTCAACTGATTGGATAAAAGCATCACCCATTGCTGATGCAATCTCTCTGATTGATGCGAATGTAATTTGCCATTCACGCAGTAAACTCATTGGTGATTGAAGTCCATAAATGCTCTTGTATTACAATTAGCCCAGTGCTTGCTTGACCAAACACCTGAGCCCAATTACCTGGCACAGTTGGCACATTAGCCTAACCATCACAACAGGTATACCAATAACAAACACTACTTTTATTCGTGATCTATGCTATGTATGGCCCTACAGAACTCTGATTGGCTTTGATATCCTAATATCCACAGCATGCATAGCAGACCAACCAAAGCTTCAGGCTTGGTCATCCAAGATTGGAAATTGAATACACAATTAAATGTCAAGAGAACTCATCTTTACTTCTTGTACTCCATGTCTTTCCATGATTATAGCAGCAGCAACTGTTTTTTTCTGAGTTGTTTCCAGGATCATTTTTGTGTAATCTCTTGTCAGAAGCTAATTTCAGTAAGATCTTTCTACACAATAGCATAATGTTTTCCTTTTTTACAATATAAACAATCAAGATTGCGGCTATATTGAAATTTAATAACACGCCTCACTGAATATAATGTGTTCACTTGTTATCTGTTTTATTTAATCTTCAAAAGGTACAGATTGCCTAAAATTTAACATAATTATACTGGGTTATATAAAATATGAAATATTAATATCACAGTAAGAAAGAGAACAAGTATTTATTTTGAAACTTGCATGGTTTATAAAAACTTCAAAAGATATTTTGTCCTTAGTGTATTTATTTTTCATATGGTAAGAATGCCTGGATATAACTTTGTTATTGTATAAATTTTACTGTCACTGGATATCTATTTTTTTTCATTTATACATGCAAACTTAATTTGAAGAAACCTTTAGAGCAGGCCTATGAATATTGTATGTGTATATTAGAAATGAAAAAAATGTAGTTACTGTATACATTATTGAAGACTACCTTAGTAAAAGCTTGCACATTGAATAATTTTTTTTTTCTCATCAAATTCACCTCATTTTCATGTTAATGTCTTTGGAAATGTCACTTCAGTACTTTTGCTGTTACAAACTTTTCAACACTATCCATAAATAATGCATCAGTGACAATATTGTTCTAATAACTTATTTAGGGCATAATTAATTCACAGCTCTGGGCATATTTAAATATGGGTCTTCAATGCTGCTTTCAGAGTTGCTTGTTTAGACAATCTGGAAAAACAAAATTCAATCCAAAATATTATACTTCCTGTGGTTATAGCTTGGAAATTGTAATCTGCAACAAACATGTGCTACTAAA
Organism: Chaetophractus vellerosus; assembly: GCA_004027955.1. Classification (NCBI taxonomy): domain Eukaryota; kingdom Metazoa; phylum Chordata; class Mammalia; order Cingulata; family Chlamyphoridae; genus Chaetophractus; species Chaetophractus vellerosus. The sequence goes on from PVKH010000473.1 coordinate 16,516, forward strand.
TATATTACCTGAAATATCAAAATCCATGTAGGATGTTTTTCCCCACTGTCCCTTTAATTTGCTCTGGAGTTTTAATTGCCATCCATGAATTCTCCTTTTCTATTCCCTAATTTCTACTTTCCATGCAAAGGAGTTAATGGGGTTATAATCTCATAATTAAAGCAGATAATTTTAATTTCTCTGATGACTCTTTATTATGATAATCTTGTTAAGATTATGGTGTGTCATTTGTTGCAACATATGAACATTTGGCTTTGTGGAGGCAGCCTGTGCTAGTGAATCACTAAATATTTTAAAAAGCAGACACTCTAGCCAGCAAAGTCTTGCTGTTAGTGTAAGACCAAAGTTAGAGGAAACATTCTGTGAGTCTATTAAATGAATCAGATTAAGAATATATCATTTACTTAATACAAGTCACCAAATAGAAGTATTTAATTTCATATTTAATAAAAAATTGTCTTTTCTTTACTGGGCATCAGTGTATTGTTCTCAACAGCAACTACAGTAAAAGGCAACTCATCGACTAATTTACCAAACTTAACAATGACATTGGAAAGTTCAACAGATTCCTCAATTCTAAGCAGTAGCCTGCATATAGAATACACTGCAAGGTAGGCTGGAGTTTCCATAATTACTTAAGATACTGTGTTTGTAAAATAGGCATCCATTTTGATTGTTCTGGAGTCCCCAGTGTTCTCTGAATATGACTGAGCTTTATTTGCTATATAACAGTCAAAGACAGCTGAATTAAATGTACTAATACAATATGAGGTAGAAGTATACTTTCAGGTACTATTCGTAGTATGTGCATTTACAAGCTCTAAATTATGTCTTCTCTGTGTAACATCTTCTATTTGTTTAAGTGTTTTTTATATTAAGGGCGGTGATTTTTATAAAGCCTGACTTTATGTTTAAGGAGGAGCAATTCACAAAATCTAAGCAATTTAGACATAGGAGCTGTGTATTTCCTCTATGACAATATTCTTAATTTCCTATTAGAAAGGGAATTAAATTAATCCTTCTCTCATTAAAACAAAAACAACACATTATGAATGCAATATTGGTAGATGAATGTTTTGAGGAATAAAATAAAATATTATGTGGTTTTTCTGGGACTGTTTGAGAGCTAAATGTATATAACTATAAACAAGTTCCCCCTGAAAAATGACTTAGTATCTCCAGTAAATTTCCACACTGCTTCCTCCTATCTCACAACCTCTCCAAAGTCTGTTCTTTCTCATTGGCCCACTTGGAAACCTCACCATTAGTCTTCACTTATTTCACATACCTCAGTAATGTCCATCACAGAATTTGAATGAAAATTATTATGTGTTTCCTGAAAGCCTAAGAACTTTTCAACAAAATGGATCTATCTGGGGCCGGCCGTATAGCCCAGTGGATAGGGCACTGGTATACCACATGGGAGGCCCTGGGTTCGGTTCCCAGGGACCTCTTCTAGCGGGCAGACCGCCTTGAGAAGGGCAAGCCACCGTGGGCGGGCAGTGCCTCCGTGGGCAGGGCAAAAAGTTGCCACGGGCAGGGCAGGTCGCCTGCGAATGGAGCGCAGCCAGCCACCCATGAACTGAAGCAGAGCCGGCCGTGAATGGAAGCAGAAGCTGCCCACAAGTGGGGCAAAGCCTCCTGTGCGGTGAATGGTCTCGGGGCGTCGCTGCAACGGGGGGAGACAAAGCAGACAGAGAGGAACACAAGAATAGACACACAGCAAGAGCAAGCAGAAAGGGGTGGGGGGGAATGTAATAAATAAAAAATAAATCGGAAAAAAAATGGATTTATCTGCAGTGTATTGAAATTTGGTTAAATCTGAAATTTTATTTAAACAAAATTGTAGTAAAATAATATGGAATAGTAAAATCAATAAGGAAAAGTAAAAACAAGGAAAAAGAAAAAAATGCATGTTGAAATTGTATGTTGCAATCACAGATATCATCCTCCAACACATGATAACAATTTTGATATTTAATGCTTTTCTAATGAATATAAGGCCAATAAATCTCACTTTGCAATGATAATTCACCTGTATTTTCTAGGCATCTATCGAAAAGTTTGATATGTGGCAAACATAATCTCCATGAACAAAACTTTGAATAAGTGCTTTAGTTAAGAGTTATATACCACGCAATGAAACCAACACATTTTTTTTGTAAAATAAGTAGAATGGTAAAATTTGTAGGTCAAGGACCTATTTAAAAACATAAGTATATACAGATAGATAGATACAGTTACGCTAATCTTCTATTCAAAATGATCAATATACATTTTTAAGCCTTTATCATCATTTAAAAAAAAAACTAACTCCTCTGTGTAGGAAATTAGAAATATAAGGAGTGAGAGTCTACGGCTTTTAGTGACAAAGGGCTAATAACCTGATACAGCAATATTCACACTTTAAAATGATCTATGAATTTACTAGTTATCTCAGTTTGCCTGCTTGCTATAAAAAATACCACACAATAGGTTATGTTAAACAACAAGCATTTATTAGCTCACAGTTGTGGAGGCTAGAAGTACAAAATCAAGGCATTAGCTAGATAACACTTTCTCCCAGAAGTCTGTGTAGTTCTGGTGGTGGCTGGCTGCAATCGGTAGGATTGCTTGGTTTGTAACTCTGCCTCACATCACATGATGATCTCTCTCTTTTGGTGTCTATGCTTCCTGTTTTTTGTTGACTTCTGGCTTTTTCCTGTGTGCCCTTCTCTCACTGACTGATTCTCATTTCTTCTGCTTATAAAGAACTCCGATAATATAGATTGAGGCCCACCATTGTTTATTTGGGATATACCTTAACTAAAAATAAAACCCACAGGAATGTGGATAAAATTAAGAACAAGTCTTTCATACTAGTTTGTTTATCTAGGTCTCATATAGCTTCAGGAATTCAAAAAACTTGATCATTGTGTCCTATGATGTTTAGATGAGACTTTGCTAAGAAAGTGAGTAGAGTTTGGGCAAGAATATTCTTTGATTTTGCCTTAGATATTTTGGGAACAACAAAGAGTCATTCTTTATAAACAACCCAATATGCCTTATTGATGTCACTGATAACATGGGATGATGACTTATTATTATTATTTTTAATTTTTGCATTACACTAACAGCTTAAGAGACTTCTTATAGCAGAGGATCTTTGTAATCAAGAAACTAACTCCACTGTAATAAAGAAGAAGGGGTGACATAACTATTTGGTGAGGGTGTTAAAAGAGTGCTTCTAAACATGTAACTATTAAGAGATTTATTATAGGAATCAGAGATTGGAGAGTTCGGATTCTATAGAGCAGGCTGCAAGTCAGAAGATCTGGTGAAGGTGAAGTTGAATTCCCTAGAAGTTGACTGAAGTAGAGAAAGAAGTTCGTTGTCACTTCTAAAATCCTCAGTTCTGGTTTTAAGACCACCAACTGATTGGATGAGGCCACTTTCCTCATTGCAAAAGGCAATCTCCTTTGTTTATTATAGGTTCAGTCAACTGATTATAAATGCAAGTCCATCTATGAAATACCCTCACCATAACAATCAGGCTAGAGATTGCTCTACCAAAAAACTGAACAACATAACCTTAAGAAGTTTATACATGAAATTAATTATCATAGCAGCCTAGAACCGAAAAAAAAAAACCCTTAATTTCAGATAAACATGGGCTATGTAATGGATGAACTTGAATGAATGAATTCTCCTATTTTAAAATATAAGATAACTGTAATTAAAAAGTATGTAAAACCTCATATGTCTTTGTGAAGGCTAAATGATTTTTATATCTAAAACGTCTGGAATATACTGAAAACCTCCTCTTCCTCTTCTTCCTCCTCCTTCTTCTTTAAAGTTCTGTTGAAATTTAATAAACAAATTCAAATGTACAATTCGATTATTTTTTGCATATTCAAAGAATTGTGCAACCATTACTGCCATCCAATTTGAGAAGATTTCTCACTATAAAATGTAGCCATTCCCTTTATCAGTCACTCCCCGTTTCAACACAACACCGCTCTGCCCCCGTTCTAGGCATCCATTATTCTACTTTTTATCGCTACAGATTAACTAGTTTTTGACGTTTCATATACAAGGAATCATACAATATGTGGGGTTTTGTGACAGATATCTTTCGTTGAGCAAAAAGTTTTTTCAGGATTCATCCATGTTCTGACATGTATAAGAAATTATTCTTTCTACAGCTGAATAGTATTCTGAAGTATGGATGTACCACATTTTGCTTATCCATTCATCAGTTCATAGACATTTGGGTTGTTTCCACCTTTTGACTATTGTGATTAACACTGCTACGGACATTGGTTTACATGTTCTTGTGAGGACATGTTTTCATTTCCCTTGGGTATATACCTAAGAATGGAATTGTTGAGTCATATGGTAAATGTTTAACATTTTGAGGAATTGCCAAACTTTGATTTTTTTTTCTGAAGAGGATTCATGATTTTACATGACCACAGCAATATATAAGGATTACAATTTCTTCATATCCTTGCCAAGACTGATTATTGTGCGCCTTTTTTTTTGTAGCTAGTCATTGTGGGTGTGATATCATTGTATTTTTTATTTATATTTCCCTAACATATAATGATGTTGAACATCTTTTCATGTGCTTGTTGATCACCTTGGGAGAAACATCTATTCTGATCCTTTGACTATTTTTAATTTGATTATTTATCTTTTTATTATTCAGTTGTAAGTTTTAATCAGATATTTTGGGTACAAGTCCCTTATCAGATATGTGAGTTGGAAATATTTTCTCCTATACTTTGATAGTTTTATGATATCATTTACAGTAGAAAATAGTTTCTTATTTTGAAGAAGTCTAATTTATCCATTTTTTCTTTATGTGCTTGTACTCTTTGTGTCATATCTAACAAGCCCCTTCCTAACCCAAGTTCAGAAAGATGTACATGTATGTTTTCTTGTTAAGGGGTTAATATCTTTAACTCTTACATTTAAGCCTATCATTCTATTTTGAGTTAATTATTTTATGGTTTGAGGAAGGGATCCAACTTCATTCTTTTGTATGTAGATATCCAGTTGTGCCAAGAATATGTTCAAAAGCCTATTTGTTCTTCATCGAAATGTCTTGGCACACATATGGAAAATCAATTACACATAAATGAAAGCACCTACTTCTGGAAAATCAATTACATTCTATTGACCTATGAGTCTATTATATTGCCAGTATTACACTGCCTTGATTACAGTAGTTTTGCAGTAACTTTTGAAATTTGAAATATGACTCCTACAACTTTCCCCTCTTCCAACATTGTATTGGCTATTCATGTTCCCTTGCGTTTCCATGTGAACTTTAGAATAGTTTTTTTTTTAATTTCTGCCAAAAAAGGCAGCTGGGATTTTGATAAATATTATATGAATTTTTAGATTAATTTGGACCTTATTGCCATTTTAACAAGTCATCAAATACATATAAATGGAATGTTTTTCTTTTGTTAAGATCTTTGTTTCAATGTTTTGTAGTTTTTTGTGTACAAGTTTTGTACTTTGTTGTGAAATTTATTCCTAAGATTTTGTTCTTTAGATTGAAAATTATGATTGGAATTGTTTTCTAATTTCATTTTGGATTTTTGTTGGTTGTGTATAGAAATAAAATTGATTTCTGTACATTGATCTTGTATTTCACACTCTTGCTGAACTCATTTATTAGTCATAATAGCTTTCAGTGTATTCCTTATATTCCAAAAACCATCCTATTATTAACACCATATATTATTACTTTATATTTGTTATATTTCCAGAGAGAGTGTTCTCATATTTGTACTCTTAACCTATGACTATCATCTGCAATAAGGTTCTCTAATACTATATGCTGTATGGTCTTCTGCCTTGTACAGTCTACTCAAAGCGTAGACTCAGTGGTTCTCAGTTTCTTCACAGAATTGTGTTGTCATCACTTCAGTCCATTTTAAAACTTTTCATTACTCCAAAGGAAAAAAATTCCGTCCTCTTTTACACCTCCCCATTTTTAACCCTTAGCATTGATATTGTACCTACTTTGCCATTGCTGCAAAAATATTACATTATTACTGTTAACTATAGTCTATAAGTTGTATTAGTTGTATGTACCACCATATTCCTAACATCTTGTACTAGAGGAACATTCTTGTATTTGTACTATTTATCAAAATCCTCATCCAACACTGAAATCACTATATAATACAGTACCTATATTAACTTCTAATTTTCTCTCAATTGACATTCACATCCCTAGACTAACCCCTTCAGTCACAATCACATTTATAATTCAGCAAGATGAGTTATATTCACTAATATGTGTTACTATCAACACATTTCCATATATTTGTAATTATTAAACATTCTCCATACATTCAGCATAAGATCTCCCTTCTCAACCCACATTCTGTCTCCTAGTCACCTATACTCTATAATTTCACTCCATGTGATTACCCATCATATTTAGTTCATATTAGTAAAAAGACTTAGGTTGTTTTGAAGAGACTGTTTTTAGAAATATGGATGCTAAAGATACTTTCAATGAAGCCTGAGACAGAAACTGGAGGCAATGTGACCCTTGTTTTAAAGTGTCAGAGAACTTGTCAAAATTGGGTTCTGATGACAGATGGAAGGCAGAATTTGTAAGTGATGAGCTTGGAAGAAACATGCAAGCTGATGTCTGGCCCAAAGACATCATTGGGGGCCAAGAGAGTGGATCCACCAACGTGTGTGAGAAGGGTATGTCCCTACACATGGAGAGGGCTGGCTTCTGCCCCATTGTTTAGGAAGATTGCTGAATGCCCCAATCTCCAGAGAGGGTGAGGCTTTACCCTGGAGATTGCTGAGGGTCTGGCTGTCACCCTAGTGTTCTGAGAGGTTTGGTCCTGTGCTCTGGGCATTCTGGAGAGTTTGGCTGTCACTCCAGGGTTTGAAGGTGGTTTCACCCTAGTATTTGGGGAAAGCATGGCCACTGCACAGGCACTTGGAAAGGGTGGAGCTGCCTCTTCATCAGCTCTGGATGACAAAACAGCATTCCTTAGATAACTCTCAGACCTTGAAATCCAATTGAGAACTCCCTTCAGTGTTTTGGAATTGTTTTGGCCTCCTGACCCTGATTTCCCTTCCAATTTCTCTATATGGGAATGGGAATGTTTATCCTATGCCTGTCCCTCCATTGCTTATTGTAAGCAGATAACTCGTTTTCTAGGTTTCACAGGTCCACAAGTAGAGGGGAATTGTGCCTCAGGACAGAACACACCTATAACCAAGTTTGATGAGTCTTTGTACTTAGTACTGCTATTGAAATGACTTAAAGTGTTTGGAATATTGTGATGGAATGAATGTATTTTGCAAATGGAAAAAAAAATCATGTCTTTTTGGGTCCAGAGGATGCAGTGTGGTGATTTAGAAAGGGCACCCCAAAAAACATGTTCTTAAATTTAATCCATTCCTATGGGTGTACATTGTAACTTGGATCTGTTGATGAAGTTACTTCAGTTAAGGTATGACCCACCTCATTCAGGATGGGTCTTGATTCTCTTAGTGAAGTCCTTTATAAATGGAATGAATACAGAGAGAGAGAGAGAGAGAGAGAGAGAGAGAGAGAGAGAGAGAGAACAGAGACAAAGAGAGAAGTCATGGAAGCAAGAGAGAGAGAGGGAGAGGTCATAAAAACATGATGTCAAAAGCAACATAACCCAGAAGAGAAGGGAGAAACAAGCCGACACCACCATGTGTCAGAGAAACAAAGGATTACCAACAGTCAGTCTTTAGGAAGAAAGTATTGCCTTGACGATGCCTTGAATTGGGTATTTTTCTCAGCCTCAATATTGTAAGCTAATAAATTCCATTGTTTCACTTAATACATTTCATTGTATCTGCTTTCATCTGCCTAGGAAACTAAAAATGATGATAAACCACCTTTGCATTCTTGGGATAAATCCCACTTGGTCACAACATATAATCTTATCTATGTGACACTGGATTTGATTTGCTAGTATTTTATTAAAGATTTATTTAAAATAAATATTGTAGTATTGTGATCTTTATCTGATTTGGGTATCAGGGTTTCAGGGTAATTTGACCTCATTGCATGATTTGTCAAGTGTCCCCTCATCTTACTCCTTTTGAAAGTGTTTATGAAATATTGCATATTCACACTTTAAATAATAGGTAAAATTCACCAGAGATGACTCCTAGATCTGAGTTATTCTTTGTGGGAAGGTTTTAAATTATTAATCCAATCTATACATCTATTCAGATTATCTTTTTTTTATTCTTGGGCCAGTTTCAGTAGTTTGTGTCTTACTAGGAACTTGTCTATTTCATCTAGTAATCTATTCTTTGACATATACTTTTTTGCCAGATTTTATTTTATTATAAAATGAAGGAAATTCATCTATTTGAGTGATTTTTTTAAAATTTGTTTTTCAACTGCAGTTTTTAAAATAGATGGGAATGAGCTCCCTGATTTTTGTGAGAGGCAATATTTTATTCTTTTCCCCAGAATATTAAGGCTTTTATTTCCAGCTGTAACACCATTTGAATTTTTTTTCAATTCCCTACTGACTTCCACCCATGAATTATCCTAACTCCCTCATCACATATGTCCATGTTTATTTTTCAATTTCATTGATAAATATTAATAAAGCATAAATCCATCCAAAATATATAATCAATGGTGTTTGGTGTAATCAAATGTTTGTGCATTCATCACCACAATCACTCACAGACCACTTCCATTATTCCAATAATGATAATAAACAAAAAACAAACAAACAAAACTCATCACTCTCAAACTCTCTATGCCTTGCTTAGCTTGCATAGCTGCTATTCTTCTTCCGTATCTCCAGTATATTTCTATTTATGTTTTGTAAAGTCTCATATATGCAATATCACCCATATTCATGTTTTACATAAGGTTATAACTCTTGTTCCATGTTACAGTTTTTAGCTTTCCTTTTAGTAATACACATGACTTTAGACTTTCCTTTTCCAAACACTGTCCTACCCATATAATGGCACTGCTATTTAAAACACCATGATATGCTTTAACCATTTCTACTCATTTCCAAATATTTACAAGCAAACTTTTTACCAATTCTACACAGATTAAACCTCAGCTTTCAATTCACTACCCTCCTTCTATTTTCTGGTGACCTATTCTTAATTATTAACTCCATTAGTTTACACAGAATATTTAGTTCATTAAAGGGCAATCATAATGTATTTGTCTCTTTGTGACTGGCTTGTTTCACTCAACGTAATGTCCTCCAGGTTGATCCATAATGTCATGTGCTTCATGACTTCATTTCTTCTTACTGCTGCATAATATGCCACATTTTGTTTATCCATTCATCAGTTGATGGACACCTGGGGTGTTTCAAACTTTTGGTAATTGTGAAAAATGTTGCCACAAACATCAGTGTGCAGATGTCTGTGTCTCTCCTCTCAGTTCTTCTGGGCATATACTTAGTAATGGTATTGTTGGGTCACATGGCAAGTCTATATTCAACTTCCTTAGGAACTGCCAAACAGTCCTCCACAGTGGCTGTACCATTCTACATTCCCACCAACAGTGAATGAGTGTTCTATATCTCTACATACTCTCCAACATTTACAGTTTTCTGACTTTTTAATATCAGCCAGCCTAATAGGTGTGAAATGAAATCTCATTGTAATTTTGATTTGCATTTCTCTAATTGCTAGTGATATTGAACATTTTTTCATGGGTTTCTTTGCCATTTGTATTTCTACTTTGGACAACTGTCTTTTCAAGTCTTTAGCCCATTTTTTAGTTGAGTAGTTTGGCTTTTATTGTTGACTTGTATGTTCTCTTTGTGTGTCATGGATATTTAAGCCTTATGTGGTTTCGAAATATTTTCTCCCATTAAGTTACTTGCTTTTCACCATTTTGATAAAGTCCTTTGAGGTGCAAAAGTGTTTAATTTTGAGGAAGTCCTATTTATCTATTTTTATTTTGTTGCTCATGCTTTGGGTGTAAGGTTTAAGAAACTACCACCTATCATAAGTCTTGAAGATGTTTTCCTACATTTTCTTCTAGGAGTTTTAAGGTTGTTGCTTTTATATTTAGGTCCTTGATCTATTTTTGAGACAATTTTTATATAAGGTGTGAGATAGGGGTCTTCTTTCTTTCTTTTGGGTATGGATATCCAATTCTCCTAGGACCATTTGATGAATGGACTCTTCTGGCCCAGCTGGAAGGACTTGACTGCCTTGTCAAAAATCACTTGACTGTAGATGTGAGGGTCTATTTCTGAGTTCTTAATTCAGTTCCATTTGTCAATGTGTAGATCTTTATGCAAGGACCATGCTGTTTTTATCAATGTAGCTAGGTAATAATTTTTAAAGTCCACAGAATCCTCCAACTTCATTCTTCTTCTTTAAGATCTTTTTGGCTACTTGGGTACTGTTTCCCTTCCAAAAAAATGTGAAAATTGTTTTTCCCATTTCTCAAAAAATGGCTGTTGGGATTCTCATTGGGATTGTGTTGAATCTGTAAATCAATTTGAGTAGAGTTGACATCTTAATGATATTTAGGGGCTGGCTCAATAGCCCAGTGGATAGGGCGCCAGCATACCACATGGGAGGCCCCGGGTTCGATTCCCGGGGACCTCTCCTAGCGGGCAGACCGCCTTGAGAATGGCAAGCTGCCATGGGCGGGCCGGAGCCGCCGTGGGCAGGGCAAGAAGCTGCCACGGACATGGCAAGAGCCGCCACGGGCAGGGCAGGTCGCCCGCGGATGGAGTGCAGCCAGCCACCCAAGAACTGAAAGCCGGCCGTGAACAGACGCAGAGACCGCCCACAAGCGGGGAAAGCCGTGCCTGCGCAGTGACCACTCTTGGCGCGTCACCGCAGCGGGGGGGGAAGGGGAGATATGTAATAAAATAAATAAATCTTTAAAAAAAAATTAATGATATTTAGTCTTCCAATCCATGAATATGGAATGTCCTTCCATTTATTTAAGTCTTCTTTAGTTTCTTTCATAATGTTTTGTCATTTTCTGAATATGGTTATATCCTCGGTTAAGTTTATTCCTAAATATTTGATTGTTTTTCTTGCTATGGTAAATGGAATTTTTTTTTCTGATCTCTTCCCCGGATTGCACATCAGTAGTGTATAGAAATGCTACTGATTTCTGCATATTAATCTTGCATCCTGCCACTTTGTTGAACTTGCCTTTAGTTGTAGTAGCTTTGTTGTGGATTTTTTTAATTTTCTAGATATAGGATCATGTCATCAGCAAATAGTGAAAGTTTTACTGCTTCCTTTCCTATTTGGGTGCTTTTGTTTTTTTTTTAAATCTAGCCTAATTATTTTAGCTAGAACTTCTAGTACAATATTGAACAATAATGGTGACAGAGAAAAACTTGTCTTGTTCCTGATCTCATTGGGAAAGTTTTTAATTCTTCATCATTGAGTACAATGCTAGCTGTAGTTTTTTCATATATGCTCTTTACCATATTGAAAATGTTTCCTTCTATTCCTATCTTTTGGAGTGTTTTATCAAGAATGGGTGCTATATATTGTTAAATGCCTTTTCTGCATCAAATGAGAGGATCATGTGATTTTTTCTTCTACAATTTATCAATGTGGTTTATTACACTAATTGATTTTCTTGTGTTGAACCACCCTTGCATATCTGGGATCAAACCCACTTGATCATGGTGTATAATTCTTTTAATGTGCTTTTTGATTCTGTATGCTACTATATTGTTGAGGATTTTTGTATCTATATTCATTAGAGAAATTGGTCTGTAATTTTCTTTTTTCATGGTATCTTTATCTGGTTTGATATTAGAGTGATGTTGGCTTCATCAAATGAGTTTGGTAGCATTCTTTTCCTGTTCAAATTTTTGGAAGAGCTTGAGCAAGTTGGTATTAGATTGATTTTGAATGATTGGTAAAATTCACCTGTGAAGCCATCTGGTCCTGGGCTTTTCATCTTTGGGAAGTTTTTGTTGACTGTTTCCATTTCTTCACTTGTGATTGGTTTATTGAGGTCTTCTATTTCTTCTATCATCAGTATGCTTGGTGTGGGTCTTTCTAGGAATTTGCACATCTCCTCTATATTGTCTAGTTTTTGGCATACATTCAAACTATCCTATGATCTCTCTTATTTCTGCAGGGTTCGTGGTAATGTACCCCTCTCATTTCTGATTTTATTTATTTGTGTCTTCTCTCTTTTTTTTGTCAGTCTATCTAAGGGTTTGTCAATTTTGTTGATATTCTTAAATAACCAACTTTTGGTTTTGTTGATTCTCTTTATTGTTTTGTGGTTCTCTAAATCATTTATTTCTGCTCTGATCTTTACTGTTTTTTTCTTTTGGCTCAGTTTGGGATGAGTTTGTTGTTCTTTTACTAGTTCCTCCTGGTGTGCAGTTAGATCTTAAATTTTAGCTCTTTCTTCTTTTCTAATGTAAGTATTGAGGGTAATACATTTCCTTCTCCCATAGGTTTTGATATGATGTGTTCTCTTTTTCATTTATCTCAAGGTATCTATTGATTTTTCTCACAATTTCTTCTTTGATTCGCTGATTATTTAAATGTGGTGTTTAATCTCCATATATTTGTGGATTTTTGCTTTTTTCATCCATTATTTATTTCCAGCTTTATTCCATTATGATCAAAGTGTTCTGTAAAATTTCAAACTTTTTTAAATTATTGAGACTTGTCTTGTGAACCAGCATATGGTCTATCTTGGAGAAGGATCCATGAACTCTTGAAAAGAAAGTATATCCTGCTGTTTTGGGGTGCAATGCCCTATAGGTATCTGTTATGTCTTTATTTATCACATTATTCAAGCCCTCTGTTTCTTTATTTATCCTCTGTCCTTATATTCTATCCAATATTGAGAGTGGTGTATTGAAATCTCCAAATATTATTGTAGACATACCTATTTCTCCCTTCAGTTTTGCCAGTGTGTGCTTCATGTGTCTTGGGGCATTCAACTTATGTGCATAAATATTTATTTTATTTTTTTAACATTTTAAAAGAAATTTTATTGAAGTATATCATTCATATATGAACATACATAAACAACAAATATATAGTAAAAGTTGTAAACTTACAAAACAAACGTGCATACCACCTTACAGTGCTCCTATATATCACCCCACCACCAAAACCTTGTATTGTTGTGAAACATTTGGTTCAACTTATGAAAGAGCGTTTTCAAAATATTATCTCTCATATTTATCAATTATATATATTTTCCCAATCTTGTTTCATCTCTCTCTCCCCACACACATATTTTTCCTTAAGTACTTTAAGGACAATTCCAGATATGTAATTGAATTTTACCGATAAAATTTTGGTATATATCTCTAATATATAAGGACTTCTTAATAAAAACAAAGCATTTTCATTATATTTCATTATTACCTCTAACAAAATTAGCGATATTTCCCTATCTCATCTAATACCTATCCCATATTTTCCTAAGTGGCTAAAAAATGCCCTTATACAGTTTGAGTATTTTGACTCAATGTCAAAACAAAATCTACACATTACATTTGCTTGATATTTCTCTTTTAATTCATGACAATTCCCATTCCTCTTTATTTTTTCTTTTAATAATATTTTTTTAGTGTATTTAGTATAGTGATTTCTTCTTGGTGAATTTTCCCTTTTATTAATATACAATTACCTTATTCATTGCTTATAGCAATTTTGCATTTGAAATCTATTTTGTCCAATATTAGTATTGCTACTCTAGCTCTTTTTTGGCTACTATTTGCATGGAATACCTTTTCCTAATTTTTCACATGTAACATGATTGTGTCCTTACATCTAAGATGGGCCTATTGTAGACAAAATATATATGGCTCATATTTTCTTAATCCATTCTATCAGTCTATATCTTTTCATTGGGGAGTTCAAGCCATTAACATTCAATTTTGTTACTATAAAGGCACTACTTACTTCATCCATTTTGTACTTCAGCTCTCTGTTGTCATACCATTCTATTGTCTGTCTTCTCATCCTTTAGTTTATCCTTCTAATAATCTTCATTTCTAACTTCTCCAAATCTCTCACCCTTGTTTCTTCCTTTCAGGCTGCAGCACCCCCTTTAGTATCTCTTGTAAATCTGATCTTTTGGTAACATAGTCTATCAGTTTTTGTTTGTCTGCGAAGACTTTGAACACACCATCATTTTTGAAGGTCAGTTTTGCTGGATACAGAATTCTTGGCCAACAAATTTACTCGTTCAGTACATTTTATACATCATATCCTCTTTTTATCTCCTCCATGGTTTTTGATGAGAGGTTGGCACTTAATCCTATTGAGTTTCCCTTGTATGTGATGCTTTGCTTTTCTCTTGCTGTTTTCAGAATCCTCTCTTTATCTCTGATATTTGTCATTCTTAATAGTAGGTGTTTCAGGGTAGGTTTATTTGGATTTATTCTGTTTGGGGTGTGTTTTCCTTCTTGGATATTGATATTTATGTCCTTCATAAGGGTTAGGAAGTTCTCAGTCATTATTTCCTCAAATATTCTTTTTGCCCCTTTTCCATTCTCTTCTCCTTCTGGGACACCAATAATGTGAATGTTTGAGTGTTTTGAATTGTCATTCAATTTCCTGAGATTCTGTCCCATTTTTTCCATTCTCTTCTCTTTCTGTTCTCTGTCTTTTCCAGTCCAGATGTTCTGTCTTTGAAATCACTAATTTTGTCTTCAAGCAATTCAAATCTGCTCTTACTTCCTCTAAAGTATTTTTAATCTCATAGATCATGTCTTTCATTTCCATAAGATCTGTTACTTTTCTTCGCAGCGTTTCAAATTGTTCTTCATGCCCTCCCAGAGTCTTCTTAATATCCTTTATTTCTTCAGTCATATATTTTTTAAATTATTTGAACTGATTTAAGAGAGTATGATTATTACTGGATAATTTTCTTAAATCCTCTATCTCTTCAGAATATTTGGTTTGTTCTTTTGGCTGGGCTATCTCTTCCTGTTTCTTATGATGGCTTGTAAATTTTACTGATGTCTAGGCATCTGAATATGTTCCTGACTTTACTTTGATGGTCAATTTTTCTCTCTTGCCATTTGTTTTCTTTTTTTCACACCTTTTCTTTGATATTTGGTTCAACTTATTTTCAGTTTTTTAATTTTCCTGTCTTAAATTTTCAAAATCAGGCCAGGGAATCACTAGTGGGGCTCAGAATTTCTCCCAGGGTTTGGATACAGGGAGTGCAGAGGTTTTTGTCCATGCAATTTCCTGACCTGCCAGCAGCTTGCACTCCTGAGTGCTCCTTTCCACAGACGTGTTCCATTCTGGAACACAGAAGAGTGAGCTCTTCTGGTGAAATTTACTGAAGAAAAGCACCCTGGTCTCCACTCCCTTTTCCTTTGAAACAGCTGATGGGGAAGACGATATCTTTTCCCTTCTCAGTTGGCTTCAGTGAACCATGGGTTTTTACTGTAGCTTAATATCTTGGGGGTGAGGGATGGAAACTCATCCCGGCTGCCACAGGGACTTGGTAAGCACATTTGTTGTTTTGGTTTCTTTGACAATCTGTCCCTCACCCTCCTGGGAGTTGTGTAGCACTGGCCTTGTCTGCTGTCCCCCAAAGGCAGTCCTTTGCACAGGTTTTGGTTCTTTCTCTGTTGTTTGAGTGAGAACATTCAGCTCTGCCTGTTAGTCTGTTGTTATCTTCACACAATTCCCTGACATATACTTTTTAATAATTTTATCTTATAAACCTTTAAATTTCTGTAAGCTTGGTGATAATATCACATCTTTCATTTCTGATTTTATCTCACTCCTGTTTGTACTGGCTTTTGTAAAAGCCTCTTAGAGCTGCATTTTCATTTTTTCAGTGTCCCTAAGGCCTTAACCATGTAGTTCTTAAAGAACTCTGGGAATTTGACACCACTAATTATTTGAATATTTAGCTGTGATCTAATGGAGCACAACAGGGTTAAAATCCTGGCTCAGTCATTTGTTAAATTTGTTACATTGAGCAATGTTTGCATTTGTTTTCTTTATTCTTGTATGTTGTTTAATAGACTTATGCCTCAAACTTGTCATCTGTAACTCAGAAGAAATAATAGAAATTTTACAGGGAAATTATGAGGATTAGATATGCTAATACATAGAAAAATACTTAAGGTCAAACTGTCTGAATCTTATAGAATATCAGTTAGTAGTTTTTTCTTCCATCCCTCAAAAGTGATGATTTCTTATTCCTTACTATTGTAGCTGTGTTGGACAGTCCCTGCCCTGACTAGAATCACCTTCTCATACTTAGAAATTCATTTCTAGCATCTCTTTTGACCTGTGGGTTTAATATTTCTTCTAGTCATTTCTCTTAAAAAGGTAGGCAAGTTTACACAATTTTGGTTTTATTTTTTTAATGAAAAAATGGTAATTAAAGAGCACTACTTGGATTATTGCACTCATAAAAAAGAATTCCTTATGCTATTTTCCTATTTCCTTTAATAGAGTTAATGACATTGTATTTAAAGTGATATTTAGTATTTTATGCTCCATGAAATATATTTTATCCACATTTCTATTATCAGTGCAGAGCAAGTTTTTGAAAGGTAGGAAGTGTTTAAAAACAAGTTTGGCATCCTGAATTGAAGTACCCAATTTAATATGAAAATTTTAAGTTCAGTATATCATTAAAAACCCAGCTTCATCATAAAAATTCTTTTCAACATCTTAAATTTTAAATATTTTCTGCAATACTTCAAGAAGACTATACATCAACATGTAAAGTTTCTTTTTTGTTTACAGCCATTAAAGAATCCTACATGGGCAAATGTATTCAGTAATGGGTTTACAATGACCATCTGATTTTTTCCCCTGAAATAAGTACACAGTGATAATGGTAGCAGTGTCAAATATGTGCATATATATTAATGAATAATTCAGCCACAGATCAGAAACCAACAGTGGTCAAAGGTTTGACATTATTTTATTCTTATGGGTATAATGAAGAGCACATAGCAAATAGGTTGAAGGTCTCTAAGCACTTTGAAATTCATTGATTATGAGCAATGCATTGAAAAATGAGCATGTCCATTTTCAAAGTAAGCCTGAGAAGATTTGTTGGGTACTTTGTTAAGTGTCTTATAGTCCATTTCCTTGAGTATTTTAATAGATGAACTGATTTTAATCTGGATCATGGACACTTACATATTCCATAGTTGAGAATTTATATGAAAATGTCTGAAGGGCAATCAGTATCAAAATATAAATGTACTTGTTTTTAGATGACTCAGGAAAATCATATCAAGAAGCACTGCATTTGTGAACAATTTGACTATTTTTCAAAGAAATGTGTAATGTGTTGGTTATCACAAGCAGTGAAAATTTTGAAGAAAATCTGTCCATCAGTAGAGAAATGTATAATATGTTATGCACATCCCTGTAATGTAATTTCTTGTACCCATTGAAAACGACTGTGTGTGTTTATAATCTTTGATATGGAAATACATCCAAAATACAGAGATAAATAAAGTAAATTGCTATCAAATATTATATAAAGTATTGTTCTATTGAAATATAATTACATACAAATCTATTGGCAAATATTGTTGCTATATAATTAAAATTTATTTTAATACCACTATTTCTGTATTCTAAATGGCAGCAGGATTTATTTTAAAACCTCTTTTGTGGAATTATACTATGGTAAACAGGCTCTAAGATCCCCTGCCACCACCCCAATGCCTTCTACCTTCTGGTATTTATACTTTTGTGTATTCCTTCCCCATCTGGAGTATGAAAGGGACCTGTAATTGGCTTCTAACAAATAGAATATGGCAAAGGTGATAATATGTCATCTTCATGTTATGTAACACTCTGTCTTGCTACCAGACTCGCTCTTGAGCTATTCTTTTCCCTCTTGATAAAATAAATGTTAAAGTTGGGCAAGTTCACATAGGAACAAAATTTTGGACAGCCTGTAGCAACTGTGGGCAGACAGAAGCTAAGAGTGGTCTCCAGCTGACAGCCAGCAGGAAGCCAGTGACTTCAGTCCTACAGCTGCAGGGAAATGAATTCTGCTAATAACCTGAGTGAACGGGGAAGCAGATTTTCCCCATCAAGCTTCCAGATTAGAAGCCAGCTTTTGCTGACACCTAGATTGCAACCTTGTGAGACCCTCAGCAGATCCGCAGATTTGTGTTGACTCTTGACCCATAAAAATTGTGAGATAATATATGTGGGCTATTTTAACCAGCTGATTTTGTAATGATTTTTGTGTAGCTATAGGAAATTAATACACATATTGAAACATCTGTTGTCTAGAAGAAAAAGGTCCCAGGATAGTGTGGAGGGAAAAATGAGAATTTGAATAACAAAGTTAAAATAATGCTTAGAATTTTTCATATCAAAGAAATGTGGCTTGTTATCATATAAATTGGGTTAAGTATAGGAGGAAGAAAATTATTTGATTAAAAAACGAGAGTGTGGTAAGCCCAATAACATGGCAAAATAGTGAGATGGAATAAGTGGGGGCTCCATTTTATGAGGAACTAAGGTTTAAGTTGTTTCTATGTGTTATAATTTCCTTCTTTTATTTAAAATGTTTCAGGGATCTCTAGTGAGAATTCTTTGTTCACTTTCTATAAAATGTATTGAAGAAAGTTCTGAAATCACAGACAGAAGATAGTGTCTGGATGTAATACTCCTTTCCAACATTCTGTCTTCTTGAAAATTACATATACAATAGTATGTATTCTTATAAAATGTTCTATTTTAATTTGGAATAATAAAATAAAGATTTTCAACAACTTTCTTAAAACAATAAAATCTATGTCCCTATTTGTGAAGTACCTTAAGCATAACCAAAAAAAAAAGACAACTTTCTTATCTCCTTTGTCTGGTAAATAAACATTTTTTGTTCACTAATGTAATATGCATTTCCATGTTAAACTCTAGCAATTAATTCACAAATATTAGTGTAGTCTTTCTGTATGCCAGGGATTTTTCTAGTTGCTTGAGAGGCACATCTGTGAACACATCAGATTTTTTTAAAATGCAAAAGCAAAATAATTTGCTCTCATGATTCTGCATCCAAAGGGATAACAGAAAAAGAAGAGAAAGAGAGGAAAAAGAAGAATTGAACAGTACACTCATTCTCTTAAAATCAATTTTTAAAACAATATTACAAACTTAGCTATTATGTCTCCCACACTATCCTCTATCACATACATTATGATATTTTCATTGAAAAGCAATTTTGAGGGGGGAAATGTTGATTATAACCTTCCATTCCTCATTAAACAATAAGCTATCTTTATAAGGAAAATAAAGAAAGGGAGATAGTTTAGAACTTTTCTTGCATGTAATGTTTCTCTCTAGGTGAATCATTAGGTAAAATTGAAAAATATTTGTTGCAAGGTTGTAACATTTGCCACATTCACAACTTTTCTTCATGCAATATATAAGTACAAGTTATATATGAAGGATATGGAATAATTTGGTCCATGGAACAATCTCCCTATATAGCCCCAACCCACTAGAAATTTGGTAATGCCTACCAATACTCCTATGAGTACTAGAAATTATTTTGTGATTTATCATGAACTTATGGATAGAGAGTATTGTTTTGAGAAAATTTATTGCAGACTCTTACTTTGACTTACAAGAACATTTAAAACTCTGCAAAAAATGATATACAGATAGTTCAAAATTATATATGAAATATTATATGGTGAATATTGAAGCAAGATAAATAAAAGTAATAAAATGTATATGCTTTAAGGTCTTGTGAGTAGGAAATATCATATTTTCTGTTACCAATTGTTGTAGTTTCCTTGGATGTTCAAGCAAATACCATGTGATTGGATGACTTAAACAATGGGAATGTATTTGCTCATGGTTTTGAGGTTATGAAAAAGTCCAAATCAAGACATCATCAAGGCAATGTTTTCTCCCCAAGAAGTGTGACTTTTTGGTGCTGACTGCTGGTGATCCTTGGTCCTTAGCTTGTCGGGTGGTCTTTCCTTTCTTGTCTGGTTTCAATTAATGTTCAGATTCTGACTGCTCTCTCTGTTACTTTCTGTCTCTGCATTTAAATTTCACTCTGCTTATAAAGGACTACAGTACTAGGTTTAAGACCCATCCTGAATGATCTTAACTGAAGTAACCTCATCAAATGGTCCTACTTAGAATAGTTTCACACCCACAGGAATTGATCAAGCTCAAGAACATGCTTTTTTCTGGGGCACATACAGCTCTGAATCACCACACCAACATTTTGGTACCTCTGAATGTTTATCTCAATTCTCACTGTACCATAAGTCTCACTAGTCAGCAAATGCTGCTTGTGAACACAGGTTATGCAAATAGCTTTCTAGTACAATATTGTAACAGCAAGGTATTCCTGGCCTTTTGAGAAGAGACTTTAACATGAAAGACACAGAGCAATACAAGGAGAAAATTAGTGAATCATAGAAATGAAACCACTGGAGATAACAGGGCCAAAACTCCTGACTTCGACAATTATAGTTAATATAAATATAGAAGATAATGGTGTTTTAAAAATTAAAGTGTTAAATGACAATCTTGGAAATTCAAAATATAATAATAAGATTCTAGTTTTGCTTCTGACATATAAAGAGCTCGGAAGTCATCTTTCTAGTCTTTAACAACAAGAAAATGCTGAACCAACTGAAAATCAATAGTTTTTCTTAGATACATCAGAAAATTGAGATCACATGGCAAATTGTCACTTTGAAAACTGGAGAGACAGGAAAATACAAAAAATCACAAGTAAGATTAGATTATTTGTAGTAGGAGGTAGCTGGTAACTAGTAGGAGAACTTTAAAGATAATAGACACTATATATTAATAAAAGGGGCCATTCACCAAGAAGAAATAACAATCATAAATATATATGCACCTAACCAGTTTGCCCGAGATACAGGCGGCAAACACTGGCAAAACCAAAGGGAGAAATATATGTCTCTACAATAATAGTTGGAGACTTCAATACACGACTCTCAGCATTGGATAGATCATCTGGGCATGTCATCAATAAAGAAATAGAGAGCTTGAATAATATGATAAATGGACTAAACCTAATAGACATGTACAGAATATTGCATCCCAAAACAGCATGATATACATTTTTTTCAAGGGCTCATGGACCTTTCTCCATGATAGAGCATATGTTGGGTCACAGAGCAGACCTCAATAAATTCAAAAAGATTGAAGTTATACAAAACGCTTTTGGGCCCGGCTAGATAGCTCAGTGGATAAGAGCGCGCTGGAGTACCACATGGGAGGCCCCAGGTTCGGTTCCCGGGGACCTCTCCGAGCAGGCAGACAGCCTTGAAGGGGGCAGGCTGCCGTGGGTGGGGCGGAACCGCCATGGGCAAGGCAAAAACC
>PVKH010000474.1:0-30086 GCA_004027955.1 Chaetophractus vellerosus
AACGCTTTTTCCTCATCCCACACAAGCATATACAATCACACACTACTCCAAAACTATCTCTATAGTTTGGTCTCACAATATCAAATTGGAAATGAAACCACTGTAGAAAGAATACTTATTTTCTCAAGAAAAGTCCTTGAGTTTCACAGATAAGTTTAAGGTCATTATAAACATGTATCTCTCCATCAAAATTGTAGAAAGCCACAATCTTACAAAGGGGGAAATATTAGAGATATTTATCTAGCAATATCATCAAAAATTATTTTATACAGGGTCATCTTAAGAACAATGTCACTCTAAGAAACATGACAAGTCAAAGATAATTTTATCACGTTAAAAAAACAGTAATCTTAGTCTTTCAAGGGGAAGGAGCAAAACTAGTGGGATACAAAGTAAGTAGATAAATTTCAAGTTTCCAATCCTACTTAAAATTATTTTAATGCAAATGTTTAATAACTAAAACAAATCAGCAACAACAGTAACTAACCCACAGTATATTTAATTAAGGAACAAATTTATAATGTGAGTAGGATCTGAGAATTCCAAAGAATGAAATAATGCTGTTGGAAAAAAGTAATCTCTTAGCCCAGTAAAATAAGATAATAAAACTTAATAAATCTTAGCTTGAGGATTTTTAAAAGTAAAGTATTACTTTGAGCTAGCATTTGAATATTCTAGGTGAGAGGGGAAGAGAAAAGGAAGTACATGAAAGTAAGAGAACATTTCTACACTTCATTTTAGGTTTTTTTTTTCCTTCCACACTCTCTATAATTAGCAAATTCAGTAATTAGAATTTAATTTAATCTTGCTTCCTTAACTATTTATCTAATGAAGATGCAAATAAAAGAGGCAAATGGTTCTAGAGGATGATGGGAACTGGCAGAAGACAAATAATTATGGTCAGTGAGTCGGCACTCCATTTATGGGATGGTTATTTTTACGAATTCCACCAGTGGTAGTCCAGATGTATGCTATATTTTTATTTCAACTCTTAATACTTAGGATTTGTTAAATATAAAATGGGAAAACAGTATTAAATTTGAAGCATTACCCCTAACGAAAACAATTAAACCTAAATTTTAATTGTTACTATTCAGCAAAAATGTGTACTTGCTTACATGTGGAGAGACAGATGGCTTATATAAGGATAACAGATCACCTTCCAAGTATGTAAATTCCCCTTTGTTCTCAAGATAAATTTAAAAAATAGCACACTAGGTATGGAGGGGCAGAACGCATTGCAACATTCACCATTTTCATTAATATGTCTTTTAAAAAATCAGAATCATTTACCCTTCTTTCCTTACCACATGTGATCTAGCTATAGAAAATGACTACTTTTCTAAAGAGAAAAAAGTCATATTTTATATAAGAAAATAATGTTCTACCTCTGACTCAAGGCCAATACTGCCAAAATAGGGGGGGAAAACTGCATATTTCTACTCCTTGTGTGTCACAGGCATCTTCTTCCTCAAACCTCCTCTTCCCTTGCCCACCCCCTGCCTCCAGCACACATACATACTAGCTTACCTGTGGTAATAACTGCAACCAAGTTAAGGAGTGCTTAATAATCATGCATTAGGAGCTATGCTAAATAAAAGGAGAGGGGGAGGGGAAGAGATGAGGATTTTAGCTAAAAAAAGAAAGTACTATTTTTAATGAAAATGACAACTGTTACACAACTTATTCTGACACTCCATTTCTGCCTTGATGTTTTTGGTTTTATTCCTGAACTGAGGGAATATTAGGAGGGTGACTCTATCATCCTAGGTACAATTATTAATTCCAATTCATAAAGTGAGAAAATTAAGTAGGGAGAGGGGTGAAGATGAAGTAAAGTGTTCACCTCCAAAAAAACAGTAAATTCTAGAGCCAGAAATGAAATACATGTCTGAGAACACAATCTGATAAATACATATGTGTGGACAGGATTTTTAGGTCTGTTAAAATGGAGCTTTCATATCAGTCTTACCATTTTTACTTCTGCCTAAGGAGTTGATCGGTTCCTCTTCTATGAATATGTTTTGTAACAAACTTGGAAGGGGAAGGAACATTAGGATTCTGGTTATCCTGAACACCAGAAAAGTCTTGTGCACAGAAAATGCTTAACAGTGTGTAATCAAATCATTTTGGATTGAGGAACTACAAAGACTTAAAGTGAAAGACAAACGGCAACCCAGGATCATAGAAACTAAAAACTAGATGGATCCGAGAGAGGCTCAGCCTTCTGCCAGCTGTTAGTTGAAGAGACTGTTAAATCTTCCAACAATGAAATGACAAAAAGAGTTAGGCTTTTTCTACTCTAAGTTGTGATATACCTTTTGGTCCACTGAAGTGGAACCATTTATCAATTCATACAAAAAAAAAAGAGGAGGAGACATGGTTGCATTTTATAACAAATCCTTTACAATCACCTTTCAAAATCAAACAAGGTTGAAATTAAAGTCTTAGAAGTCAAATTTTGGTTGAAATACCAATTTGAGTTGTAAGATGAAAATGACCTAGGATATAAACAATGGAATACTAATATACACACAATTTATGAGATTAATCCTTAAAGAATCTTAATGTAAGATTATTTAGATAAGATTAAAATCCAGCTTTCACTAAGAGATAAAGTTCACAATTCACTAGATGTTCTCTGGGATACTTATCTGCATTGATGATCAGAACATGAAAATTCACATAGAAAACCTTAAAAGAAATCTTCATTACTGAAGTCAATATTAATATTTCATACACAGTTAATATAATCAAAATGAAATTTCACATCTATAATCTAAGAACTTAAAACCTCAATTGTTGAAACCATAACTACCCACACAAAAATTAAGAACTGGTGTTCTAGGAATTAGGAGGGTAAATTTAAATTTATGCTAAAACTATATAACATTATCTAAAGGAACCCCCCAAAAAGAGGTCTTCAATGAATTGGCTAAGATAATTATATTTAAATATTTCAAAAGTCTTATTCAGAAAATAAACTGTAACAGGCTCCTGAGATATAATCAGTTAATTCATGTTGAAGCTCACTGCAACTCTCCTCTCAAGACACAGGTAATCATTTACGATGAAAACTGTTAGAGGCTAAAAGAAAACAAATTAGTAAAAAGAAAAAAAAGAAAAGAACAGCAGTCCTCCAATCAGGATACTTGATGGTGAAAAATTATTTTGAGGATAATAAGCCCTCTATTTTCAGAGAACAGTTTTTAAAATGTTTTTATAGGTATTTTCTCTTCTATTTACACCCTATTTAGATGGCCTTGGAGGACTCTTTTAGAGATCTTCATATTTACAAAAAAAATGAGGCTGGAGGTATCCAAGTGAGACATTGGCAAAGATTTATGGCAAACCACCACTAAAATCCACACTAGAGAGCCTGACCCATCTTATTCTGGCTACCCCAGCATACTCCTAAGGTAAAATACTGTTACAAAAAAGTTTTCATTATCTCTTTACCTTCATACACACATACACACACACACACACACACACACACACACACACACAAATTGAGTACATATCATATGTCACAATTCTTCCTTGTTTCTTGAATATATTATAGGATAATTCCTCAAAACTTGTTCTGACTCTTCCACCAACTGGCTGTTCCCCGTCGCTCTCCTCTCCTCAGGGCTCCCTATTCCATGAGATACAAAATATTGAAATGAGACCATTTAACAACCCTCCAATGGCCTCCAACTGTTCAAATGAAAGGAACAGTTGCATCTCTCTCACTTTAAATAAAAAACTAGAAATGATTATGCTTACTGAAGAAGGAATTTGTCAAAAGCTGAGAAAGACCTAAAGCTAGACTTCTTGTGCCAAAGAGTTAGCCAAGCTGTGAATGCAAAGGGAAATTTCTTGAAGAAAACTAAAAGCGCTACTCCAGTGAACACATAAATGATATGGGAGCAAAACAATCTTACTGCTGATTTAGAGTGTTTTAGATAGAAGATCAAACCAGCCACAACATTCCCTTAAACCAAAGCTTAAGCCAGAGCAGAGCCCTAACTCTCTCTAATTCTTGGAAGGCCGAGAGAGGTAAAAAACCTGCAAAAGAAATCTTTGAAGCTAGGAGAGGTTGATTCATAAGATTTCAGGAAAGAAGCCATCTCCATAACATAAAAGTACAAGGTAAAGAAGAAAGAGCTGATGTAGAATCTGTATCAAGTTATCCAGAAGATCTAGCTAAGATAACTGGCAAAGGTGGCTACTCTAAGCAACAAATTTTCAATGCATATCAAACAGCCTTGTATAGGAAGAAGATACCATCTAGGACTTTCACAGCTAGAGAGAAGCCAATGCCTGGTTTTAAAATTTCAAAGGACAGGCTGACACACTTGTTAGGGGCTAATGCAGCTGGTGTCTTTAAGTTGAAGCCAATGCTCATTTACTATTCTGAAATCATAGGGCCCATAAGAATTATGCTAAATCTACTCTGTCTGTGGTATAAATGGAACAATAAGGCCTGGACATCAGCACATCTGTTTACAACTTGGTTTACTGATTATTTTTAAGCCCACTGTTGAGGCCTACTGCTCAGAAAAAGATTCCTTTCCAAATATTACTACTTATTGACAATACATCTGGTCACTCAATGGTTCTAATGGACATGTACAATGAGATGAATGTTGTTTTCATGCCTGCTAACACAACATCCATTCTGCAGCACATGGATCAAGGAGTCATTTCAATTTCCAAGTCTTAATTATTTAAGAAATATATTTTGTAAAGCTATAGCTGCCACAGTTAGTGACTCCTCTGATGGATCTGGGCAAAGTAAATTGAAAAACTTATGGAAAGGATTCACCATTCCAGATGTCATTTATGTTCATGGAGGAGGTCAAAGTATCAACGTTAACAGGAGTTTGGAAGAAGAAGATTCCAACCCCCATGGATAACTTTGAGGGGTTCAAGACTTCAGTAGAGAAGTGACTGCAGTTGTGGTAGAAATAGTAAGAGACTTAAGAGTTCAAAGTGAAGCATGAATATGTTATTTAATTATTGCAATCTCATGTTAAACCTTTAATGGATGAAAAGTTGCTTCTTATGGATGAGCAAAGAAAGTGGTTTCTTGAGAAGGAATCTACTCACTCTAAAGATGCTATGAACAATGCTGAAAATGACCACAAAGAATTTAGATTATATAATCTTAGTTGATAAAGCAGCGGCAGGGTATTTGAGAGGATTGAATCCAATTTTGAAAGAAGTTCTACTGTGTGTAAAAATGCTATCAAACAGTATGGCATATTACAGAGAAATCTTCTGTGAAAGAGTCAGTTGATACAGTAAACTTCATCATTCTTATTTTAGGGAATTCCCACAGCCACCCCAACCTTCAGTAATCCCCACCCTGAACAGAGAGCAGCCATCAACATCAAGTTAAGACCCTCTATTGGCAAAATATTAAAACTTGCTGAAGGCTCAGATGATGTTAGCATTTTTTAGCAATAAAGTGTTTTTTAATTAAGGTATGTACATTGTTTTTTAGACATAATGTTATTGCACACTTAATAAACTAGTATATAATGTAAACATATGCACTAAATTATATGCATTGGGAAACCATAAAACTTGTGTGACTTGCTTTATTGTGGGCTCTATGCTATCTTTTAATATTTATTTTATTGCAGTGGTATGGCACGGAACCCACAATATCACCAAGGCATGCCTGTACTGCCTTAACATAACAATTTAAATCAAGGAGTCTCCAAAAGAGGTAAAGGCTTCCTCAACAGAAGGAATATGGCAATAATCTGACCTCAGAGTCAAAAATATCATGGGAGCACATATAAGGAAATATTACATTACAATTCTGGCACAGGCCTACTGATAGTTTAAAACTCGATGACTTCTGCTGCTGACTCATTTTGAGAACACTTAAATTATTTCCCAATAAATAAGTAATAGCAGTGATATCCTTCAAATTAGAACTCAACAAGTGAGAGTCCTTTACCTTAAAAAACTTATGGGAGTTAAAAAAATATATAGGGCTGATCCTCCCACCAAGAAGTTGTTAATGGGGAGAGATTTTTGGCAGAAGAAATAGGGAAAGAAATACATCTGTGGCAAAGTGCCTCATGGCTTCATGTTAAAATGAAATAATTCCTTAGAACCTTCTTCTTGACTTCTTTTAAGTTTTAAGTTTTAATGAATTTATGATTAATTCTAACATGGGTATAATTAAAACCTGCACTGAGGTTACTGCTAAAAACACTGTCCAACCTTAGAAGCTATCTCACATTAGAAGAGTTTATAAGCAGATTCTTTAGCTTCTACTTTGTGTATTTCTTACCGTGGCACTTTCTAAAGGCAAATCATGGCGTCTGTGTTTTCGCATAAGCACTGGGTCAGCACCCATTCTACTGTGCCTTCCATTTACATTTGAATTTGCTGTGATTCCAGGTTTTGGTGAGCCATCCCCTAGTAGTCGACATCCCATCAATTGATTAGTCCCAAACACATCCCGAGGGCACCAGGCTTCAAGAGGCATTGGTTGGTCCCTGGAAGGCACACTTTCCACATGATGGAAATGCCTACTCAGTCTATTGTCAGGTGGGATTGGGGGAGGCCTTTCGGGTGGAGGTGGAGGAGGATCTCTTAAGGGTGGAGGTGGTGCTGGGAGTGGTTTGTCTTGTTTTCTCACCATGCCAGGAGAAGACTAAAGAGACATAAGAGAAAAAAACTGTGAGTTTGCATCATGCACTAAAATGACTTTCAAGCTTGTACTTTATTGTTTTGTTTTTTAAGGCAAATGTAGCTTAACTAGGGCTCTATGCTATCTTTTAATAAGTTTCTGTTTATGACTATTCAATAACATTTAAAAAATGATGACTTGTATAAATATATTTCACTAGTAGTTTTTGTAGAAATGAGTACTTAAACTCAAATAATATATTTTAAAACTACATCGAAAAAAGTATCAGAATATCAAAGTTGTATGATAGTTTTAAATGATTAATGTTAAAATAATATTGTGTCATAGCTAATTAATTTGCATCATTCAATGAATTAGGAGAGCTAGAAGAAACCTATCAAAGTTTGTTATTGTTTTACGTTTTTATAAAGCAAACTGACTGGGGACATATTTGGAAGAGTGAAAGCTTTTTAAAAAAAAAATTTGTGTATATTATGCAAAATAGAGTTGCATAAAATACAAGGCATATTTTTCAGCTCTTTATCAGTTATTACCCTGATAGTGGAAAATCACAAATGATGGAATAATATTATTTATACACCTTGCATAGATTTTATGGATCCTTAAAGTGAAAAAAAATCAGTCTGATTCTTATGTGGAAATATGAAAACATGCAGTTGAATTAAATCTATGTGTTTTCATACCTTTTGATTTTTATTTACAAGGTTCATTTTACAATGGCTTTTTATATTAGGAAATATAAGAGAAAAAAGGAATCTGTTGTATTTTTACACAATCCTGGCTAAATAACATTCTAATAAATCTTAATATGATCTTAAAACCAAAGTAAGAGTAATGCAGGAAAATCAAATACTGCTAAAAATATTGTGCTTCCTACGAAAATTTTAGACTGTAAAGTGCGTTACCAAATGGATATTAATTTTTAAAATCTTGTACTCAATAAAGCAAAATATTTTTTTATTATCAAATCTGGGAAAATTCCGCATAGAACTAAATTAAATTGTGGGTTTAAATTTACAGAGTTAGAGGTATATCTTTTAATATTAAACAGCAATATAAATTACTTCACAAATATTATAATTCTTTGTAATTAATTCTTTTGGGTATAAAAAGTACATACAATTCCCTCTTCTGAGTCACCTTGAAGCAAGAATGATAATTTATCACACCTTAAGCCCTTATGCAAATATACTCCCATCACATTTTTCTGATCATAGCACTATGAAAATTAGTGTAAACTATCATTTGATAACAGCACGCAATTTATTTTAATGCACATAATGACCTTTGAAATCCATTTTACAGACTAAGTACACTTTGCTATTTATTTTAACAAATCAGGGGACTATTACAGATGTAAGCTCTCTTGGAATAATTATTTAATTTTTATGGTAATAAAGTCAAGAATATGACAGTGGGCTCTCTAGATATAAAATGAGACACCCATCACAGTTGTTTATAAACAATTAAGAGCACAAGAAATATGAGTAATGGAACTTGGAAAGTGCCTAAGCAATCAATCATGATCACATAAGATTATCATCTGTTTGTAATAAACAATTTACCTTTGGTGAACCAGTTGGGCTGCCACAAGGAGACCGAACAATCCCTTTCTGAATTAGATCCAGGCGGGGAGGCACTGGTGGCAGGCTCAGATGCGGGATCTGAAGAGGGTCCTGATGCGGCTTCCTTCTCTGTGCAAGGGGGGAAGACCCTGGCGACGTGACTGGGGAATTCTGCCTGTCAGTGCACTGGAACAGAGAACGAGAAGGATGCTGCTTTTTAATTATGTGAACAGCATATGCCTTTAATTTATTAAGGAAGATAGTTGGTTTTGAGCCACCAAACATCTGTTAAAATAAACTCACTCAGCTCACTCTGATCAACTGATGGAAAGGGTTCACACTGTCCCTCAAGAGCAGTATGATGTAAAGAATAAATTGCTTGGTTTCTCCTTATATACTGCAGAAAGGGCCTAGGAAAAAGGAACAGCCAAAGCACAGTTTGAAAACAATTAAACCCAGACAGTCTCTAAGAAACCTGTCTGTATTAAGGAAACCCAACACAATGCAGTAATGCACATTGTTTCTGGTTAACCTGTTTTATAAAATTTTCTTAGGGTTTTGATCTATAGTACATTCTAAAACTAAGAAATCACCACTTGTTTCATATGACATTTGTATCCAGTGCATAGTCTATTTCCTACAAACCAATTAAATCAGACAGGACTTAAAAAATAATTTAGTGCATCTAAAATAAGGTTTAAGCCCAAATATTTTTTTTCTAAGCCTTCGCATGGAAAAGAAATCCTCAAATTAATGTATTCCTTTAAAAACAGTAAACTAAACTTAGGAGTCTGTACTTCTAACTACTCCAGGTTTACTATCTTGTCTGGTAGATAACACAGTGTCAAAAAGCCAACAACAAGTATTATGATTTGTACATATGTAACATTTCCTACTTTCAAATTTTTCAATGTGGCATTATCTGATTGCCCCTTGGTGAGCTTGTTGTTAAGCCATATTTCTCCTAATTACTTTTACCTTTAATGGAATAGTAGATATCATCACCTGATAATTTAATTTGAACTATAGCAACATGCAGAAAGTTTTAGCCATTCTATCTTTACCTGACCAAGATAGAGTTGTGTATAAGTCTACAGTTATATTATGCAAAGTCCTTTTTTAAATCAGAGTTCATACTTTATTCAGATTTCTTTCTTTTTTTCTTTTTCTTTTTTCCCAATGTCCTTTTTTGTTCCAGGATTTCTTCCAAGATACCACATTATATACAGTTACCATGTTTCCTTAGGCTCATCTTAGCTGTGACAATTTCGTACTTTCCTTATTTTTTATGACCTTGGCAGTTTGTTTTACTCATTAGACTGGAATTATGGGTTTTTAACAGAAAGATAACATATCATATCAAGGATCTGTACTATCTTCACAATTTATCACTGTTAATGTTGGCCTTGATTACTTGGCTGAGGTAGTGATTGTCAAGTTTCTTTACTGTAAAGTTACAGTTTTTTTCTCCCCCTTCTGACAATGTTCTCTTTTCAAGGAAGTGTGCAGTCCACATTTAGTGGAGAGTTATACTCCCTCTTTGTCAAAGCTTTTTAAAAATAAATTTGAGTTGCTAACAGAAGCTTCTAGACCATACCTCAGATAAAATATAAGAGATATGCCTAGATATTGCCATTATATTGCTGTCAAATTCTTCTCTCTCACAATCGGTGCTAAATAATTTAAAAATAGGTCAATAAAATTACATGTAATTTTAAATGACAATTTTAAGAAACTTTTCTTTTTGCAATTTCATGATTCTTCCTTTCTCTTAGCTTCTGATAAGATAAAAAATATTTTCAATTGTTGCTAAATCAAAGGAGAAAAGGTAGAAACACTATAGTCATAAACTCATTTCAAAGCAGCCACTGAACATAACAATCCTATCTAGAAAGTCATGGGGCATCACAACATCATAAATTTGAATTTTATGGAACAAAACAGGTCCAAAATATATCATACAGGGATGTAAAGCTATTGCATTACAGAATTGTAGCATTTCAGGCCAGGAGTTGTTAGAGGACATCTAATTCTCCACAATACCCATTAGGATAAATTATATTCTTTGAGAACTAGCAGAACTGTTAATCGATAAAATGCTTATTGATTTAGCTACTATTTTTTTTTTTACAAAGAAGAAGCAAGAAGCAAAATTATTCCCAGTTCCTAATCCATCCTTATAAACAGTCAATGTAGAATACTTGATTCATTTAGCTACTTCCAGAAAAAAATTCTGTGCCTTTCTTCCAGAAGCTATCTTCCCACCACTACCCCCACTCACCTGAAACAGGAAAACAGAATTGTGACACAACTAACTTGACTTCTGCTTTAGACTGGGTTAATTACTAACTAATATTTAAGTAGTTAACAGATTCCTAGTATTTTTAAATAGTGGGAAGAATTAGATTTGAAATGGGTGAAAGGCTCGTCAGATGTTTAAAGAGTAGACTCAGGGCAGACATCCAAACAAAGGTGTGTGGCACAGCAATAACCTTGAACCTTTATATACTTCCAAACAAACAGACTCTGTGCAGCTTTGTGACTGTAAATGGAAGCAGATCTTGCTTAGCACAATTTATACTGTATTCTAAAAGGTGATTATGTACTGTCCTCCTGAAGAACTAATTCATTTTGAAGCATTACAATATCTCTAAGTTGGCTTAGAAAAATTTTATGGAGGGAATGTTGGGACATGAACGAACAGAAAATGGTTTATCTATTATGTTGACTAAATTCTCCATAACTTAATCATTTTCCCAAGTTCTCTTAAATTATAGTAAAATCCCCATGTAAGAGTAGATAATTTAACAGTGCCCTTTAAACAGTAATACATTATTCTTCATGGAACTTCTGCTATTTCCATGAACAATTCTGCATTTAGAATATTGAAACTTTACATTAACTTTTATTGCTGGTAAAATTTAAGTACTAACTATGCACATTTGTAAACATTATTAGAAGGTGGTTTTCAAATTAAAGGTCACTTTTAATTTATTTTGAGTTGGTCACAAGTTATATTTTTCTTTCTTTATCTAAAAATCTAAGGAAAAAAGAAATAGAACACAAGCCTTTGCACTGTGCCTATCATTAAGGTCTTGGATGAGACCTTAATAATTCATGACATTGAAATTCATCAGATTCCCCTGTGGGAGAAAAAAATAGAAAGCTTGCCCTTTCTTTCCTTCTGAAAATAAAAAGGAACAAAATAAATCATTTCAATATAGATCAAAACCATTTCTCCTTTAAATTACAACACTGTCTTCATACAGTATTTGCATTTTTATTGGCCTTTAAAGGACTTGGAATTCTAGAGTAACAGAATTTTCCCCATGAATAGGTAGTCATCATGTATAAGCATGGCAAAGGGATGTGACAACTCATCTTTAGTCTACCAATTTATATGATTCTCTAAAATGACTCTGTATAAGACATTTCCTTAGAGTCCACTCTCAGCCTTCTTTTACAGTTCCAATCTCTACCTCAAGATAATCCAGGCCATTTATCTTTCTCTACTTCTGAACAACTCTTAAAGGGAATTGTTAGAAAAAAAAGGGGAGGACAAAAAAAAAAAACAAACACTACAAAGAAACAGAAACAAATTTGGAATCAATCCTCTGGCTCAGTTTGAAACTCTAAAGATTGATGTGTACTAACGTAATCACCTTTTACTGATACAGTATTCCACATAATCATGACTTCTAAAACCATCCCCATTACATATAGAAATGGAGACTTAATACATACGTATAAAACATCTTGAGCAGAAGAGTAGGACAGCATTTATTTAATTCTGAATAATAACAGGTATTTTGTTCATATATCCTTGACTGGTAAAAGTGAATCACAAGTGTACTGCATTGTCAAACTAGGCTCCAATGCCAAATCATTATAAATAACAAGGAACAAGGATCTCTCTTTTTTTAAAAAATAAATCACATAATTATGTGTACAATTTGACTTCAAATGAGTACATGTCTTATTTATAAAATGTAAATTTCTGGTACAAGTTTACAATGATATGTAGTCTTGGACAAACCACCCACCTATTAATACTGTGACCTGCTTATAGAATAAGGTTAATCCACTTCTTGAAGACATTATGGGTTTAATATAATTATATAATGTATGAAAAAATAATGGTGCTATAAAGATTTGATTTTTATTTGGATGATATGCTTAGGAATACTGGCTGTTTTGATACAGAAAGGACAAAATCAATCTATTGTAAAATGTGGTATAAGGGCCGGCTGGATAGCCCAGTGGATAGGGCACTGGCATACCACATGGGAGGCCCCGGATTCGGTTCCCGGGGACCTCTCCTAGCGGGCAGACCGCCTTGAGAATGGCAAGCCGCCATGGGTGGGCCGGAGCCGCCGTGGGCAGGGCAAAAAGCTGCCACGGACAGGGCAAAGCCGCCACGGGCAGGGCAGGTCGCCCGCGAATGGAGCGCAGCCAGCCACCCGCGAACTGAGAGCCGGCTGTGAATGGAAGCAGAAGCTGCCCACAAGCGGGGAAAGCCACGCCTGCGCAGTGACCAGTCTCGGCGCGTCGCCGCAGTGGGGGGGAAGGGGAGATATGTAATAAAATAAATAAATCTTAAAAAAAAAAAAATGTGGTATAAAAAACTTACTCATCATCTTCACTACCAGAAGATAAATCTATTAGGGATATCTTTAACAAAATACTTCCACCCATCTTATTTCTTATTTTATCCTAGATAATTCCTCTATCAGCCCTCAACAAAGCAAAACAGTAACAAAATCAGATATCTAAACAAATGATTAAATTAAAAACCTTATAATGCATTAAAAAGTCAAATAAAAACACCTCTTGGATTAATCACATTTTATTAACACTAACCCTTTCCGTTGGCAAAAAATATCTACAACTGACTTTAATGCATTTTTTTTTCTTTTTGCATTAAGAGAATATCTTGAACACAGAATAAATGATAAGAAGAAAAAACAGTTTGGGAGTTGGAGTATATTCATGAGTTTAGGGACTTGAATGTTGTTGAACTGTTTTTGCTGATTTTGGCACTTCTCTTCTTGTGTATTTTCAATTTAGTTTTCATTTCACTTTTATCATCATAAATATAGAAAATTTTGGAATTATGAGACTATATAAGGACATTTTTGAAAAATACCTATACAAAGCCATTGGTGATAGTTCTGAATCACATATAGAATTCTGAATCAAACCTATGTTGGTTAGCATAACATCAAAATAATTTTAGTGGCTATTAAACATTGTTCACCACCATAATTTTAAAGTGTACAGTATATGGATGTACCAGAAATTACCTAACTATTCCTTTGTTGTGAATATTTATGCTGTTCTCAATTTTTATCTATTTAAAGTAATGTGATAAGGAAGTCTTTGACCATATATCTTTTAAGGAGAGAATCATAGAATGTTTTTGAGGACAGGGACTTAAAACTGGGTCAAAGTGTATGAACATACTTGACTCTTCTGCTGTCCAGAAAGGTAACTCCAACATATTCTTCCAGCAGCCATGTAAGATAGTTATCATTTCACAAGTACTGAGTATTTTTAATTATTTTTTACTTTGGTACTTGACTGGCATTTCAATGGCCCACTTTGAATTTGCATTTCTTTGACATATAATTTGCAATATTTATTGGCCTTGTGTATTTCTTCTTTTTTTTGTTTCTGGCTTTTTATTTTCTTTGTCCCTTCATTAATCATATCCTTACCTGCCTCCATGATCTGAATGAACTATAAATCAGGATAGCTAACCTTTATCCATAACAATTGTTGTAAATACTTTTTCTCAGTTTAATTTTTTTTATGATGTAGACTGCCCCTCTGCTTTTCCAGTTGTGTTCTCCTAATTAATAAGTAGTTATTAAAATAAACCTAGTTAACAAAATAACAAGGACATATTAATTAAGGGATTCTTAAAAGAAACATGTCCTTTTTGCTATTGCCTCAAATGAATTCCTTTCTCACTTCTTCATGTTTATCTATCTATTGAGTTAGGATTAAAAATATCTAGGAAAGCTATGGAAAATTAACTAGAAAAGTACAGGAAGTAGTATATAAGCACAGAATTAACTGTACATAATTTATAGCACAATATCTGAAATCATTTATGTTGAGGTAACTGCAAGCCTTGGGAAGGAGGGAGCCATCCTTTCAAGTAACAGCATACCTGATTAGCTTAATTCCACCTCTTTATCTTGATTTCACATAATTCCCACTTTTTTCTAGTATTACAGCTTGCTTTCAGAACATGAGAACAAATGATTTTTTGTTTTGCTTTGTTTTTCATTTCAGCTCTTTTCAACATACAAAGGCTGGGCCTGCCTTAATTCCGGCCTATATTATCATCACACCAGCATATTTGTCTAACTAACAACTTACATTAAATTCTTTAGTACTGGTAGCAGATGAGTACATCTTTTCAAACTGGAATCCTGCAGCTCAAGAAATTTAAAGACCACATTTTGATTCTTTTATGTCAATATACTCAACAATTTTCCCAGCTCTTTGCTTTATGAAATGAATAAATACTATTCTTTATTTCTCTGACAAAACTGACAGAGTTCTTTAGCACTGAGAATAGGATGCTAATGGATACCATAATGAAAAGAGAAATCCACATTTGCAATTTTAACAGAAAATACTGACAGAGAAAGCCCAAGAAGTAAAGTCGTCAAAGGGCTTTCTCAGCACGCTCAGCAATTACCAGTAATAACCAGGGACTCATTTTATTTTAGTCACTCTTCATTTTATCCACACCTTTTCAAGAGTGATTTTATAAAAAGCTTTAATAAGATCTATTATTATGGAAATGGCAAAACATTTGGTAAGAAACTTCAAGCCTGGAGGCCAGACTATCATAAAAACAGGACAAGAGAAAAACCTCTCCAATTACAAAGATGAGAGTTCTGACAATCTCAGAGATAATCAAAGTCAATTTTATAATACCTCTAACAAGATTTTTACTTAATAAATTTTCATATCTGAATAATGTAAATACTAGTATTATAAGAGGGATGATGGGAACAACTCTGAGAGAGTCAAAGCTTTTCTCTAAATGCGTGAAAATTAATGAAGGACATTGATAAAACTTTGAACATATAAAATAAGATTCTAAGAATATTTTCCTTGTTACAAACTAGTCTTTTGGTTCTTTTCTCATACTAATTTGTGGACATAACAAAATCAAGAGGATTTAAACTAACAGCCTACAAAGAACATTAATCAGAAGGTATACACTACAGAAACATTTACACATACACTCACATATCCATATGTAGTATAGAGAGTAAATATAAATGGCACTTGTGTCATATATTTTGGAGTAGCTTTATCATTGCTCCCTTTTAGGTAATAAATAAAAAGTTATGTGAGGAATGTTTCATAAGCGCGAATACAATCTATTTCCTGCTCATCCAGTGTCACACTTCCAGAAGCCTCAACCGCTAAGAGATTAGGGAGAAGACCAGAATCAAATAGAAGAGTCCTCTGACTAGGGGTGAAGGGTGTGAGAATTCAGTTACATCTCTTTCCATAGGAGAAGAATGAAAGCATCTTACTAAAAATATAAATATTTGGCTTTATGTAAAGTGAAGTTCACTATTTTAAAGGCTGAGTCAAGTCTACTTTCCTCTAAGACCTTCTGAAAATTTTCAGATCCTACAAATTAGAAGCAATAAAGAGGAAAACTGTCAGAATCTTATTCACTGAAAAATACTGACTGAGGCAACGGGATGTTGTAGACAGAAGACTAGAGTAAGAATTGACTTCTTTTTGAGGTTTAACAGTGAATGGTCAGCAAAATTGCCAACAGTGTCCCCTTTAAAGTGATACAAACAGCATCACACACAGGAATAACCCTGCGGGCACTACTGTATTACAATGTTAAACACTGTTAACTACACAGAGCAGAAATCCTACTTCTTACTGAAGTACCTCTTATGAGAAGGTACTACATCTTCTAGTCTGGGACCAGAACCCATAAACTGAAATTTCTTGGAAGTTTCATATTTTACTTTAAACTGTTATGTGCATTTTGAACCTTGATCCAAACATTTGTGATTTTAATTTAAATTCATGTTTCCCCTCTCCTCATTCAACCTGCCCTTAAATCTTAAGCTTCAAGAATGTGCCGTGTTGATTATAGTGACTTCTTACACCCACTGGTTCACACAACTGCATAACCAATTTTGAGAAGGCAGGGAAGGGTGACAAATAATTCAGAAATATTTCCATAAAAATGGCTGAGAAACAAGAACATTCTGGGAATTAAAGGAATAAATGTCAGTCACTGAAAAATGCCCTCATGTGAAACCCTTTATTTCTCTCAGAATACCAGGTAAAGTTGGTTTGAACAATAAGTAATTATTATTTGGTTACTGTAGTTCATCACCCTACCTTAGAAAACACGTAATCATTTCAGTTTACTTATACAGAAAACAAGACCATTGTAAGTTCACCTAAATTATTTAATCCTTAGAATAATATTTTAGCTGACATTTTCGGGTGTCTGAATTTTCTCTGAATTTCAACTAAAAAGTTTTTTTAAAAGCAAATTATTTTAATATAGTACATGTAAGAAAATTACAAATACATAGATATTAATTATATGTCAAATTAAAGAAATGCAATCAATTGTGTGCCAAGCAAATATAGTTTTGATTTCTAATTCTTCCTGTCAGAAAGAATCTTACATAGATACAATATGCTTATATCTATATAACCAAGATAACCAACACGATCGCATGAAAGATTTATAGGCACTATTTGCTCCTGCAAAAATTAGCATTAACTATATTTAACTTAAAAAATAATTTTAAAAACCACATTCTATATGTCCAGCATGCTACTATTTATAAACTCTAGCTACTAGATATCACCATGGTGAGAGGAATATACAAACACTGCAGTACTCTATGCTATGATGGAAGCATTGCAAATTTAAAGAGTGTAAAATACTTAAGATAGAAAGAAATGATTTAACAAAATAGTCATCAACATACTCAAAAAGAGGAGAAAGATGAGCAGAGTATTTGAAATGACAGACAAAAGAAAACTGAATCATTCTTCTGGAGAATGACTGACAGCCACTCTTGGGATTAAGAGAATGAAATGTTTTTAAAATAAATCAATAAAGGAATATACATGCCAATAATTTTTTTTTTTAAATAAAGAGAGAAGGAGAGGAAGAAATTCTGGTAGAAGAGCTATTATGCCAAAATGACCACGTAATATTTGTTTATAACCTCAGCTGGTAAGATAGAATTAGATAAAACTTATTAATTTGACAAATATACATTATAATATATATTTAGGTATCAGAATGGATTGAGGATAAAAAAATGAACAAGACCAGGTCACTGCCTATAAGGAACATGTGTGCATCCACATATATTTATTAGTTCATTTAATAAACATTCATTACACGTATTTAGGAACCGGGAACAAAAAGATAAATATTTGTCCCTGGCCTTAAAAACTAATAGTCTAGTGAAGAAGACAGTCCTCTAAATAAAACATAACAATTAAGTATAACTCCAAAAATAAATGTAAAAGTGCTATGGGAACACTAAGCCAGAGCAATATTTTCTCAATTATTTAGCAAGAATTGATGCTTATATCTAAGATAAAGTTTAGATTTTACTGCAAGTAGAGTGGCAAAGATTTATGAAATATTATAACATTTAGTCTGTTCTAATCACTAGAGGCAGATCAGTGCACATGAAGATAGTAACTGAAATGTAATTCCTCAACATAAGAACAAATAAATACCAATTCTTTAAAATCTTCAATATCCAAATGCTACAGTCTAGTGGAGAAATAACACTGACACTGTCAAAGCTTTAATAAATGACTTTCATGACTGCCATTTAAGCCAATGAAGTGTGACTTCTGGGGCAATAAAGTCTGAGAGCTTCATTCTTCTCTTTCTGGAGTTAGCAGAGAGGATCAATGTAAAAATCTAAAAGTTTCCTTGACGGAAAGCTCACCAGTGTGCCACAGGGCGAACAGAGCATGCACAGTTGTGGGAGTGGGTGAAAAGATCAGGGAGAACCACTAGGGTCACCTGTGGACATTCTGCTTCACGTTTTATATACCAATTTTATGGTTTAATTGTCAGTGCCACTACTTAAAATGATGCTTAAATTTCAATGGAAAGCAGGATTAGTCTTCAACTTTTTCCAATCTCATGAAGGGCAGACAGCATATTCCCCCAAGTAGAAAGGTATGTGTGATGGTTAGGCTAATGTGTCAACTCGTCCAGGTAATTGTGTCCAGGTGTTTGGTCCAGCAAGCAACTGGGCTAATTGTAATACAAGAGCATTTATGGGCTTTGGTCACCAGTGAGTTTAATGCGTGGATGGCTGATTATATCTGCATCAATCAGGGAGACTGCATCAGCAATGGATGACACTTTTATCCAATCAGTTGAATGCCTTAAAAGGGGAAGTGATTTCAACATTCAGAGAGAATTTCCCAGCTAGACTTTGAATAGCCAACTTCCCCCAGAAGCTCATCACGGACCTTTCATTGGACTTTCATCGGAGTCCTTGGTTTGTAGCCTGCCTGTGGAACGTGGACTTGTGCATCCTCATGGTTGCATGAGAGACTCTTATAAAATCCCATATTATTGACAGATATCTCCTGTGGATTCTGTTTCCCGAGAGAACCCTAACACAGTTGCAAAGTTTTTCAAAGTCCTACTACTGCCAACACTTGACACAGATCACTGAACAAATAAAATTCATCTGGAAAGAAAATTGAAATGCCATTTTCCTAGCTAGAAAACATTACCAGCTAGGTCACTTGACCTACTTGAACTGTTGGGTACATCTCAAATACTTTCATATCATTCCCTATTTCCATACATTCAAAAAACATTTTTTAAACCTTTACTATGCCCTAGACCAGAGGCCAGCAAACTGTTTTGTAAAGAATCAAAGAGTAAACATCTTAGGCTTTGCAGGCTAAGTTGCAAAGTCAAGGAAATTATGCCCATGCTTTTATAATCATTTAAATATATAATTATTTAAAATGTAAAATCAAGGTCTATTTCCAAACGTATCCATAGTTGATTCTTGGTAATAATCCCTTGGTGCCAGGGAGGCTTATCCCTGGGAGTCATGTCTCATGCCAGGTATGATGGGAGTGAGTTTATATGCTGAGTTTGGCTTTAAGAGAGTCCACATTAGAGCAACAAGGAGGCTTTCAGGAGGTAACTCTTAGGCAATATATAATACTAGGCTGAGTTTCAATTTCACAAGATCAAGGTTCATAATATAAGCATCACTATCCAGGGCCTGGCATACTGGTCTGTCCTCCTTGTCCTTGACCCAAAGGGGGATATATGAAATACAAATGAATTTTTATGGCTAAGAGATTTCAAAGTGAGTCAGGAGGTCATTCCCAGAGGTGACGCACATGAACGCCTTAGGAGGATCTCACTGACTGCTGCAGTAAACATTGCCTCAAGCAGGGGGACTTCTAAGGGCTGTAGAGACATCTGGACAGGCAGGGCAGAAAACCACAAGAATTTTCACCCTGTCAGTGGGCCTTACCTTGAAATATATGATAACCTATCCCCCCAATGTATCAGAGTTGGACTCATTTACAATCTTCCTACACATGGTTTTTCTACCTCTCTTATTTAAACCTATAATTAGCACTATACCCAGAGACTTAAATCTTCCTGTTGTTCCTATGCTGGTTGAGTCCTGAATCTCAGCAGAGTTGCAGCCAACATCTACCTTCCAATTCATCAGACTCACCCAGAACAACTAACAAAAAGATAATGATGGACAACACTCATCCCAAAAGACATAGAATATCTTGAACTGTAAGCAAGACTGTTCCACCCATCTGCCCCATGGGATCTAAACCCCTTCTCAATCAGAAGCAGAGTGGGCATCACCATTCCCAAATCCTCTAGATCAAGGAATGAAAAAAACATATGGTGGGAATGCAACTATGGACAAAAGTAGACTCATTATTTTAGTAATGGAAGAACTAGTAACACTGATATAAAGTCAGTGGTCACCAGAGTTTCTGAGGAGAGGGAGAGGGAAGAATAGGTGTAACATGGGGCATTTTTGGGACACTGGAATTGTTCTGCATGACCTTGTGATGACAGATACAGGCCATTATACTTTTCGTCAAAACCTGTAAAATTGTGCAGTACAAAGTGTAAACCATAATGTAAATCTATAAACCATGGTTAGCAATACTTCAGTGTGTGTTCATGAATAGCAACAAATGTACCACACTAATGAAAGATGTTGTTAATGGGGAAAAGTGTAGGAGAGGGAGGGGGTGAGGTAAATGGGAATTCCCTATATTTTCAATGTAACATTTATGTAATCTAAAAAGCTTCTTTAAAAATAATAAAAATATGGCCTCCTTTAACAATTAAATTTAAATTAAATAAAATAAATAAAATAAAATGTAAAATCATTCTTAGCTCACAGACTATGAAGAGTTGCCAGGTAGGATCTGGCCTACCGCACACAGTTTGCTGACTCCTGCCATACATCCTGTATGGCCAGGAGGAGTCCAGCTCCCTTGACCACTATATTCCTGTATGTAAATTAATCGACATTCTGGTTCACTAATGAATCTCCTATGAGTGTGGTTACATAAAGTCCTACTGGGTAGTAGCATCCATTCTCAGTGAACTGACAAAATCAATTTTTTGATTTGCCAATACTAATGACCAGACTTCACAGAGTGGCAAATACACAACAGTAGATCTTGCATGACCTCTTAATAGCCAAACAGCAAGCGGTTTTTCTGGTAAGAAAATAACTGTACTAGACACTTTTTTCAGATTTTTAACACACTGTATTTTTAATCAAATTCAGTTTCATCATTTCCAATTTTAGCGATTTCCTTTCTTAGATTTTTTCCTCACAGATCTGCTATTGCCAATCTTAGATGAAGTTTAATTCTATACAAAACTTTCACAGTGAAGTTTAAAACCAGAGAGCGTACTTTGTGTGAAGTTCAGTCCAATCATTTCTCAATCTTGATTTCTGTCAGCCTGTCAACATAACTTCACCTTTCTTTGATTCCTGAATCTTTCTTTCCCAAACCCAAATACATTCAATCTTGTCCCATTTGTTACTGCATCATTTCTTTATACCTCTGCCCCAACTAAACCCATAATTTCTAGTTTACCTTGCGAACGTTTGCCAGCCGATTCATCATCAAGGACTCCTCTCTGTCGTCATCATCGTCCAAGTCCAGCATCGGCATGCCAAAGGGGTCGATGATGCTGCAGCACCTGGAGCCTTCATCTCTCGGGTCAAAGGGATCCACGATGATGGGCTCTGTTCCTTTTATCTCGCAGCGGCAGAAAGGGCAGCCCTGGCCGTCTGACTCCTGAATAAACACAGAAAGGGGTTGGGTGGCCTGTGTTCCATAGAATGAGTACTGAAAGGGGCCAGGCCAAAGTTCCACAGTAGTAAGAGGTGCAAAAGAAGGGTGGAGGTGGGAGGCTGGGGGGAGAGGGAACAGTTGTCCTAAAAATGTGGAGTTCAAACAGGTAGTGAACAACATGT
The DNA here is from genome assembly GCA_004027955.1 of Chaetophractus vellerosus. Lineage (NCBI taxonomy): Eukaryota > Metazoa > Chordata > Mammalia > Cingulata > Chlamyphoridae > Chaetophractus > Chaetophractus vellerosus. The sequence continues at coordinate 21,789 of PVKH010000474.1, forward strand.
ATTATAAATTTCCTGCATTTCAGATTTCCCTAAGAGGAGAAAAATTTCTTTAAAAAAAGTTTGAGTTGTCAAAGAAAAAGAGCCTAAGCATCATTTTCTTGAATGTTCACTTACCAATCATTTTTAATACATTAAAGCTTCAGTATCCTGAATAAAACTGGAAACTAAATCACATCCCTATTTATCTAAAGATAACACTGCTAATTAGACATTCTATAAAAAGGGCATTTTGGTGAAAACTAAATAATAAATAAAGCAGTAATATCAGTAAGAACAATCTATTTCACAATCCATTCTGGAAAACTTCCTGTGCCTGTAACTATGGCTAAATATTTCCATTTCCATTGCTAGGTCTATTTAAAACTGGATTTATAAGCAAGCAGTAGGAAACAATAAAAGTAAGTCTATATTTAGAAACCATTATATGTCCTGAGAGCCCGACACAGCTCACCTGCAATATAATAAGTACTATGTGTGATATTAATTTTCACCCTCATCTTGCTTCAAACTAGATATGCAAAAAGATTCATACAAATACTTTTGGGCCAGAAATTCATTCATTATTGAAGCTTTTGTTCAAAGTCTCTCAAGTCCATTTCTAAAACATAACTACATTAAGAATTCACAACTGGCAGGAAAATAGGATTGTTTTTCTTGCCCTTTGTAAAGATGGCATATGATATTCACCACCATATTTTTGTTTTTGCATTATAACCTGACCTTGATAGTATGTTACTAAAAGTGGTCAATATCATAACATAGTTTTAAGGTAGAAACAGGAGGAATTACCACCATTTTAGAGGTGAGATAAAGATGTGCATCTTTAAAGAAACCATTCAGTACCTAACTCAGGATTGTTCCATCTACTTGATACAATGGGACACTGGCAATGAACCTGCCCCCAAATGATACTCTGAACAGCAGATGGAGTAACTCTTGGTATCCTCCATTTGGACAATTACTGAGCATTCACTTTGTGGCAGATCCTGTAGTAGGTAGCGTATTCTTCCCCAAGCCTCACTCAGATTACCAAACAGAATATCTTCTGTGCCACACAAATTGTCAAAAAGAAAAAAAAATGAATTGCTTCATGAAAAAAAAATTGCAACAGTTCTCTGTTCATCTGCTGTTTCTAAATTTGGCAAAGAAACTTGGAATTCTAAAAATAGTTGAAATAAGGCTGTATGAAGAAATATAAATATGCTAATACTGCATCCTCTGATGTCTACTGTCACACATGCTCAGATTTGGTGGGCTTTGCAGCATCTTAAATATTATTTGCATTATTATTTTACAGTTGATAAAAATGGCATTCAGCTCCTCTATTTTGGGTAACCTCTTCATATTGATATTTTCTAGCACAGGAGTAAATATTTAAGGGAAAGCTAAATCTCCCTCCTATCTTTCGATAACAAATCCATTAAATTTAATTATGTTATCATCTAGGTAAAATCCTCTTATTATGAAAGTCATAAAGGATCCATACTTTGTGCTGAGGGTGGGATTTTCCTGCAAATCTATATAAGATAATTTCAAAAAGATGTTTCCAATAAGAGCCAGCAAATTGTGAACAAGCTGATAGTTCTTTTTTTAATGTATAAGGAATAGAAAACAGTACTTTGGGCCCTAACTAGACATTTCTTTCATTCATACACCTAAAAATTATTACAGAAATCGTTAAACATATACAAAAGTAGAGAGTAAAGTATAAGGAATCTCCATTTACCGATCACCTACTTCGTTTTTTTTTTAAAGATTTATTTTATTTATTTACACATACACACACACACACACACCACCCGTGCTGTTTTGCACTTGCTCTCTGCTCTCTGTCTGCTCATCTTCTCTTTAAGGAGGCACTGGGAACCAAACCTGGGACCCCCTCATGTGGGAGAGAGGCATTCAATTGCTCGAGCCACCTCAGCTCCCTGCTTTGTTGTGTCTCTCATTATCTTTCCTCTGTGTCTCTTGTAGCATCACTTTGTTGTGTCAGCTCACTGTCTTCTCCAGGAGGCACCAGGAACCAAACCCGAGACCTCCTATATGGTAGGCGAGAGCTCAATTGCTGGAGCCACATCCATTAACCTACTTTCCACAATTATCAGCTCATGCCCAATCTAGTTTTGTCTACACCCTTACCAGTTTCTTCCACTTTTGGATTATTTTAAAGTACACCCTAGATAGCATATAAATTCATCAGTAAATGTTTTAGTATGTGTAACTAAAAACCAGGAAATCTTTTAAAGGACTAAAATACCATTAAAAGTCATAGTGCCTAGAGTATGCCACTATTATACTACAGATAGTTACTCTTAGAACTTCCCAGTCAATTTGCTTTGGATAAGGGTGCCTTTGGAGTTAATGTGATTTATTTCCTGATAAAAGTAACTGAAAAGATTAAATTTGGAAAGGTGAGGAGGTGAGAGGCAATGATAGCATCTCCCCCCCACCCCCAACCTCCGCCCCCTTGAGATGGCGCCCTTGTCAGTCTGCTCGTTGTCTGTTCACTGTCTCTGCTGGTTGTCTCTCAGAAGACTGGGAACAGTTCTTCTAAAGCCAAATTTTTCTCTAATATGACTTCACCCTTCACTCGTTCTCTCTAAACTATTGCCATATGCAAGTTAAGTTTAGCCTTAAATTCTCAAATGCCACTTTGGTTGCTCTGCCCTAGTTTCTGGTGGATGGCTACACATGAAGAATGCCTTCAATAGACATATAACTCATCACGATTGTGCCTTAATAATAAATGTTTCTGTCAACATATAATTAGAGCAAGCTCAAAAAGCATATTCTAATGAAGAAGAAAGACCAATAACTCCTTTTCTAGTCCCCAATATATTCACATTCTAAGAATGTTAATAGTAAGCTTCGGGCTCCATCCATTCTAATTGACTCAGATTTCACTTCTTCAAATAATAAATACTTACAAACCTAAGGGTGCCAAATATCATGTAGGTACTACATAGATCTGAAACTTAACTATGTACTATGCTCTTGATAACAATTCAGACTTACATCCTGACCATTAACACTATAAGCTAATGATATTAAATATAAATATAGCTTCAGATAATCTGAGAATTAATTATCAATGAGGGGGAAATAAGAAAAAAAAAACAAGTAACCTTAAGAAAATAACTTTCCCAATGCCTCATAAACAAATTGTTTTCAAGATTTATTTCATTTGAGGATACATTTTGACTTAAGGTCCCTCATTTCATATATAATATGAAATATATAATATACTTGGACAACCATTGAGAATATATAGAACTTGAGTCTCATTTTGGAGTACATTATATATTATTTACGGTGAGTGTATTTTTATTCTTCCCAGTAACTTCTAGTTTTTCTTATCTTGCTGTACTTTACATAGCTTTGAAGTTATTATAAATCTATTTTTTTCCTTTAATATGGCAAACACTATATTGGGGGCAATTCCAAATACATACATACACTATGAATAGGTTGGGTGCACCCTAAGCATTTTCAGAGCATAGTATCCCCCACATGGCAGAAGCTCATAACTTAAGAAAATGAAAGGAGGAATAAATTAAAAAGGATAGTTGATAGCAACCTTAGATCAAATGGCTCAGAGTGGGAGAGCTCTTTGGATTTGGTTCTTTATGATAGTGTTAAATAGACTCTTTATGATAGTGTTAAATACTATTAAATAGACTCTTCTAGTTTTGATTTGGGAGGCACAGACATTCTGAATTAGGATACTTTCTTTGGAATCTCTCCTCTAACAATTACAGCTGAGTGTCACTGGACAAGTCATTTCATCTTATTTGCTAAATATAATGATATAATGCCCAACTTAAGGGACATCTCAAAAATTAAATGAGATGAATTAGTTGAAAGCTCTACAATGTGCTATACAAATTCCAGTTGGTATAATTACTATAAAAATAGACTCAAGAACAAAGAAATGTAGTAAGATTACTTAGAAAACATATCTTGGCATCTGAAAAAAAAAAACATTCTATAAGAAGAATTCCATCTTGCAATGAAATGAATACTATTTAAAAACTATACAATTTATCAGTGCAGACAGATTAAAAATATCAGAAACAGAGGTTATCTCCTTAAGTATCAGTTATTAAATTAAGACGAGTAATCATTATAATTCCAGGTGCTGTTCTAACCACTTTCCATAGATTACCTCATTTAATTCTTTAAGATGGGTATGCAATTGGGCCCTGAATCTCAATAAAATTGCAACACATACTCTCTAGTTCATTGGACTCACCCAGGACAACTAACAAGGAGATGGTGATGGACAACGAACATCTCAAGGAACAGTGTCAGTCTGCAACTGCAAGCAAGATAGTCCCATCCATCAGCTCCATGGAATCTAAGCCCCCTCTCAATTAGAGGCAGAGTGGACAGCACCATCCCAGAATCCTCAGGATTGGGGAATGAATGATGGACTAGAGTAAACTTTTTGTTTTTACTATAGACTACAACGTAAACTATAATCTACACTTAGTGGCAATGCACCAAAATGTGTTCATCAATTGTACCAAATTTACCACACTAATGAAGGATATTGTTAATGTGGAAAAATGTGAGGGGGGCTAGGGAGCAAGGCATATGGGAATCCCCTCTATTGGTATATATTTATTACATAGTATATGTGTGTACATATATATTTACTGTGTGTGTGTGTGTATGTGTGTATTTACTTACACAATAAGAGCTCTTATTTTTAAATGTCTATTACCAGAATCCAATTTAAAACTTAATGCATGGAGTTTTATTTAATGGACTCAACTTTTACACCTTTTAGAGGACCTTTTTAGAGTCAATTGAAAATGTTTCCAAAGTGCCAATATCAATCTATTGTCCAGTTTGATCCTGCTACAATGAGCTTGCATCTAATTTAGTTACCAGACCTACAGTCAATCATTTTCTCTTTCAGACTTTATTTTCTCTTACATGTCTTCTCCTTTTAATTCCCATTGTCACTACTCATGACTTCATTGTAACATTTCTGGACAACTCTAAGGGCCCCTATATTACCCACAAAGTTAAAGAGGAGGTCCGACATTTTACCACATTTGTGATAAAATGATACAATATGTAACCATAGACAGACACTCCAATTTATAAAATTGTTAAGTAAAATATCATTTTACTTGTAGCCTATAAAGTTACAAAATTTCACTATAGCTAGAAATTTGAGATGGTTGCTTTTGAAGGAAAGAAACAAACAAAAAACAGATTATTTGTTAGTGCTTTAAATGTGATCATTTGAGCTTGCTTCTCGCTTCTCTTAGAAAACCAGACATTTTTCTCCAACAATGCTCACTAAATATGGGACATATATATCTCTCTTTAATAACATCATATTAAAATCAGTTTATTGATTTTTATCTGTTGACTTTTTGTGAATTATTTTTTTATCTCTCCAATATCTTTCCTTTAAAATGTTTCAAATAACTATATAGGAAGAATAATCACAGGAAAATTTACTTTCACTTTTAATTGAATTAAAGTCCTTGGCCATAATTCAAAACATGGTTATATATTCAATCGACATAGACAATCATTTTTATTTTGAAAGGAAGATATGAAAAACAGTTTTGAGTTTTTGCCATTCACAAGCTCAGAAGCCATTTTTTAGATCCTCAGATAAAACATGGAAAGAATACAATTCCTTACTTCACACTATATGTGGTGACCCTGCAGCATCACCTGCTGAATAATATATTACCAAAATGGGAGATGTGGAAGAGTTCAGGGTTAAGAAAAATGTTGTTTTGTTAATATCTGAGTAACACATGGGAGTCAGAGAAAACTACAATTTTTATTGCCAAGGGTACAACAGAAATGTCGCACCCAGAGTGATATTGCTTCGAAGAAACTCTCTAGAGGTGATTATTCAACTTATTTAATATTCCATGCAAACTCTAGCTAGCTTATTCAATTTATTAAATAACACAGATGTTTCAAAAAGAGAAAAAAGTATGAGACACCTCTTTGGAGGCATGACTAATGGGCCATTATGACAGCAATTATTTTTTTTTTTTTTTTTTAAAGATTTATTTATTTTATTACATATCTCCCCTTCCCCCCGCTGCGGCGACGCGCCGAGAGTGGTCACTGCGCAGGCGCGGCTTTCCCCGCTTGTGGGCGGTCTCTGCGTCCGTTCACGGCCCGGCGCTTGCTTCAGTTCGCGGGTGGCTGGCTGCGCTCCATCCGCGGGCAACCTGCCCTGCCTGTGGCGGCTCTTGCCCTGTCCGTGGCAGCTTCTTGCCCTGCCCACGGCGGCTCTGCCCGCCCATGGCGGCTTGCCATTCTCAAGGCGGTCTGCCCGCTAGGAGAGGTCCCTGGGAACCGAACCCGGGGCCTCCCATGTGGTATGCCGGCGCCCTATCCACTGGGCTATCGAGCCGGCCCCTATGACAGCAATTAAAGAGTAACCACTTGCAGGCTGTTACAACTAACTGACACCGCTATTGTGCATTTCTTAGGTTTTCTGTTAATTACATAAAAATTTAAGTCTCTAGTGAATTTCAATTACACTAAAGAAGAACATCAAATATAAGGAAAAGTTGGTGAAGAATGACTTCCTAAAAATTCACACTGGCTGAAATATATTTTATAGTCTGGGTTTAATTTTTCTACTGGACTCTCACTGATTTATCATAGTTTCTTGGCAGACATGCAAGGCTTTAAAATCATTTTATTATCAGCATGTCCAACCAAAGTAGTAGAAAGTAACAAAAAAAGTCTGGCATTCAGAATTAAATTTGAAGGATAACAGGATGTTCAATACAAGTAAGTATTAATATCATGCCCCTCTATAAAACTTTCAATTTAATTTAAACTTCTTGAGGGTAGGGACTGTGCCTTAGTGTTCTTCAGCGCTCCAGGGATGAGTATAGATCCTGGGACATGGCAGCTGCTCAAGGAATGTTTGCTCAATAAATGAATACATGCATGGATTGGAGATCTTGGAGAATGGTGGATGAAGCAATCCACACTTGCTTCTATCAAGCTACTCAGGATAAGCAAAATAACAACTTATCCCTCTGAACAATTGAGTTTGAACACTTAGCTTTTTCTCTGATAGGAAAAAAAACACACAAACATTCCAAACAAAATCAAAAGCACTGATTTTAAAGTCAGAAAACACGGACTCCAGTCCTGGCTTTATCTGTAAGTACCTGAGTGTTCTTAGATATAGCTATGAACTTCACTGTGCCCCAGATTCGTCTATAAAACAAGGAAGCTCATTTAGATATAGGAATTCCCCTAGTTTTATAAATAATTCCTTCTCAAAACATGTACCACTTTTAAATAAGGAAAAGGTGGGGAAAAGAGAGACATATATTACTGTGTGCACCCATGTCCAGAGACCCCAAACTATCACAACATCCCTCATTACATCTATAAGTTCAGGCACAATGTTCGATAGCACATTGCAGAACTATGCAAATGTTCCATAATGTTGTTCTTTTCTTTCACATATTCACTGTCAACTTGGTTAAGTCCAGTGAGCATCTCAATGAGGCTACAGATGAGAGTTATTTAGCATATCTAATATTTGTCAAATATGTTTTAAATTAAGTTTATAAGGTTTTTGTTTTTATTAAATAACAGGGGCATTTTGCAATAACATATCTAAATAATATCCAAATACTGTTGTTCATACAAAAATATGAAAGCTGCCAAAAAAGATCTGCTGGTTGTCAGGAAGCATCACTCTGTGAAATCTATCTGTAAATGTAGAAATATTTGGGTTACCCCAAAGGGGAAATGTTCAAAAGTTGAAGATACCTCTAACCACTAACATTCCACTGAGATCTAGTGTCTACGGAATATTGCTTCAGAAAGTTTCAAACCTTGTCCTAAGGACAATTTTCTTTAGTTGCAGAGAAAACTTGAACCAGGGTTCACCATTCATGTCTCTTGGCGTAAAAAACCAATATATAGAAATCTGGTCCTACTTCCTCTGGTTTAGTGTCATACTGTTGTAAGCTATAAGATAAAATAATGTGGTTCAAAATAAGTGGAAGAAATCACAATGTGAGAAGCTGAAGGAAATCACACAGTAGTTACTAAGCAGAACAAATCAATCTGAGGCTTAGAATTTTTGGAACTCATTCTCAGTCAGAGTTGGGCAAGATAAAAGGTCTTTGAAAAAACCATAGTTAATTCTCAGAAAAGAACAGGACAAAACCAAGGCGTTTATTCACAACTGCTCTAAAATATCAGTGTCTTTTATTTAATATAATAGTGTCTTTTATTTAATATAGTTGTTTATTCACAACTGATCTAAAATCAGTG